>PKRV01003106.1:278604-476831 GCA_003709505.1 Hyphantria cunea
ATATATATATATATATATATATATAATTATATAAAACACATTATTTATATTATAAGTATATTGAGTAACTAACCTTTAGTCAAGTGGTAGATAGGGGTCTCCGGCATAAAGAAGAAACAGATACAGAAGAGTCCCACGATTGCTATTCCCACGTAGGCGATTACATGATAAGAAACAAAAGGTCCAACAGAGAACACCGTCAGGACGCCAAAATTGATGAATAATACTAAATATGATCCCAGGGCACCTCGAGACTCATCCTGCAATAAAAAGGCATTTAATATATTTATTTCGTCGTGTGCTAATCTATTAATAATAATAATCGATCAGATTAACGAAGTCTGGACACAGGTCTCTCTCAATATGGTCGATAATACACGGATGGTCAATGTATTATTATGATAGGGCCTGCCATTTATGTTCTGTGTGACCATCATTAATTATTTATTTTTATGATAGAGTAGAGTAAACAAAAACCTACAATAAACAGTTAAACATGAACAATATATGAGTACACATATGATAGAACACTAAACATTCAAACGAATCAGGTCCAGGCGTATGAATGTTTATTCTATGTAGATCCATTGACCAGATCCATGATGGATATAATGAGAACATTTTTTCTCATTAGATCCCCATTTCAAGAAGTAAATCTCAGAGATTTTTTTATTCTTACAATCTCAGAGGATCCATGATGATGCATCTAATGATGGTTTTATTTTTCATTAGATCCTGGTTTTCAGATGTGTGTAAGTGATAAATAATATATCAAATACAAATATTTTAACTTTTGATTAAATACTTTCGATTTTGTCTCTTCATTCTTCATTTTTCATCAAGATAAGTGTCAGGCACTCAAACAATCATATTAATTTATTTCAGTGATATTCATTTGGACCCAACTGCGAAAAAAGGAGGGTTATGTTTTTCGAGTGCATGTATGTATTTCAATAAAAACCCATAATGTCCCACTTCTGGGCTCGGGTCTCCTCTCAAGAGAGGGTTAAGGCCATACTTCCCCACGCTAGACAAGTGCGGGTTGGGGACTATATATGTATGTATTTATGTATTTATATTTCTTTGGCACCCCCTAGAGCCTAAACGGCTTGTTGTGTCTTCATGCTTCATGTGAGTGGTGTCAATAAACTTGTGTCAGTCATAAGAGTAACACTGGGCACTACAAATAAACGAATTAATAACTTTTCAGTTCTTTCTATCTTTTCAGTTCTTCAATGAATTTAATAAAGATGGCTGCACGGTTGGCCTAGTGGTTTAAGTGGTCGCCACACCGCTTCCTACTGCGCCAAGTATTGTGGGTTCAAATCCTACATGGGACAACACTTTGTGTGATCCATAAATAGTTGTTCTAAGTCTGGGTGTACTGTGTGTCCGTTTCATGTATGTTTGTAAAGTCCCCCGTGATCTTTATAAAAAAAAAGGCATATATTGACGCAGTCGTGTTTTTTAATTTAAATAATTTGTTACTTGTTTTTGTCAAAAATATTTACATTACATCCATCATGGATCTGGTCAATGGATCTACTGAGAATATTCATCGTAGATCTTGGTGCTCAGTTAACTGAGAAAAATACTATTGCGGAAGCGCTATGTTTCGGCACAAATAGTCTGATTCGATTAAGAGGTTATAAATAGAGGAGAGACCATTCCTTATTGCAAATCAAACAAATAATCAACAGCCCACAATGTACCACTCCTTGGCTCGGATCTCCTCTCAAGAGAGGGTTAAGGCCATATGTCCCCACGCTGGCCAAGTGCGGGTTGGGGACTAGCAAGACTACGCTGTGGCTATGTAATCTTGCCGTTGGATATTTTTAATCCGCCAAAAGGCCTCCAACTAAGCTTCACGACTGTTATCCTATGATAACAACCGGTACCGACTGCTTAACGTGACATCCGAATCATGGAGACGCTTATGGTAACATGCCACCAGCGGTCAACCATCAAGGTACTGACCGCGCGAGTGCAACTGGGCTATAAGGGCTTATTGCAAATAAAAACAATAAATCTTACCGTAGCAATTTCCGCACAGTACATAGTTGCTAAAGTGAACAACATTCCCAGAGCAATTCCCCATAAGATTCTGCCCGCGTATATCATAGCGACGTTGACAGTGGTCACGATCAGAATCCATCCTATTAGCAAGGGTATGGCACAACTCATTAGACCCCACTTGCGGCCGATCGTTGATGCAGCGAAGCCACCAATGAAAGGACCTGTAAAAGTTTTATGTAACAATAATTAAAAGACCAACTCATAGGAAAACTCTCTATTGACTGGTTCTGGTGTATTCTGGTGTGTAACAGAGATGAGGTCTTCTTCTTCATTAATTCGGTGTAACCTGCGGTATTACTATGACGAAAGCGTCGGAAAATTTGCTTATTCGTAAACGAAGCTGATAATGACAGTAGATTTTATATTTGGAAACATTTACATGAGGGAGCTCGGACGTTTAAATTGAAAATGAAAGGGAAAATAAAAAAACTAAAAACTTCTAAATAAACTTTAGCTTAATCAATCAGGAAGTGTCAACTTGGTATCACCAGTAAGATTATTTATATTAAAAGACATATTGCTCAGTTTGAAAATTGTTATATGCATGTTTAGATAGGTTGTTTATAGTTTTTCGTGTGGTGATGAAATAAGAATACGGATAGTCACCATCCCATCCCCACGGATGGGATGGTGACTATCCGTATTCTTATTTCGTCACCCATTCCTGCCCAAGCATGGTTTTGCTAGTGGTAGCAAGGAAGCAGGAATGGGCTGGCTCGACCGGAGCGACTGGCCTCACAGAAAGCTGGTGTGAAACAGCACTTGCAATGTGTTTCACCGAGTGAGTGAGGATACCGAAGTCCCATACCCCAACCCCTCCCTTCATAGCAATCCTCCTCCCCATCCCCAAAGACCGGCAACACACTAGTGACGCCTCTGGTGTTGCAGATGTCTATGGGTGGCGGTAATCGCTTACCATCAGGCCATAATTCTACTCGCTTGCCGGTGATTCCATAAAAATGAAAATAAAGAATCCCTGTTCATCCCGTACAAGCCGACTAAGGTATTAAAATACGCAGGACAACAGCACTGCACAGAGCAGGAAAACTTAAAATAAACCCATACAAACCCTCCTTTCCAGCGAGGCAAAGTAACGTCCAGCAGTGGCCCATCTCATTAGACCCCACTTGGCGGACCATGACTCTACAATCAATGTTGGGATGTTGTATATACGCTAATCGGCACGAGAACTTCTATTGTGCGATTCAGGATTAGTAGTGTTCTGTAGTACGTTACTCCGTAGTTATCGTAGGTAGATGGCGCTGTTGCTATTGCGCTGTATATGGAAGTCGCGAAAACAGTAATAAGTTTAAACTCATTTGCAGTAACCCCTTACTGGATGAGAGAGAGATGGCGCAGTTGTCCACATAATTAATATAGTTACCTGACTTGATTAGTTTAAAAGTTATGTGAATGTGTTTCAAGTCAATAATATATTGAATAAGAGAAAGGACACGCTCGGCAAACAAGTGTTCTAGGTTTGGCTGTGACATCAGTCGTTTTGACGATGACACTAAATACCATACAGTAAGTATATTTTCTGTAATATATAAAAAAATGTTTTCGTTGACCTACCAAATATAGTACCAAATGTGAGGAGTGATGCGATCCAGGCCTCTTCATCAACAGTTACCACCTCATCCAACGGCGAGTCGTCGACGTTGGCCAATATCATGTTCACGGGCGACGTCCATCCCATACAGAACCCCACGCCGTAGACCACGATGTTCGCTGAGAAAAGACAGAGATATTTAATAAGACACATACACATTTAAAAATGCATTATCAATGCATTCATTTTGAGGATGTCAGTGATTTGACTCAGGAATTATTTATAATAACCCTCAGGAGGTCTATTGCCCGTCGAGGTAACCAGCAGAAATAGTCAGCGATAATATAACAACTTTGTAGCAGTAGCAAAAGAAATAGGAGATGTTATGAAACAATCCCAGGGACTCCCATTAACTTATTAAAAGTCAACAAGCTATAACCATACCAGCCAGCAGGTTCATATATAGTCGCCCAGCGGTCGAACATCTACCATTTATCATTCATTTGTTTTTAACTTTCTGCACTCTTCCTGCATACATAATCTTTAATAGTGCCAAATTTTAAACTCCATCGGTCGCATAATCTTCGTAAAAACTAGCAGGTTCATACTAGCTAACATTCTTCATTTTGGTGGCATATGTGAGGCCGGGCTTAAGTCATCCAAGCTTCATATAAAACATGTCCTTGAGAACAGCCACCTGTTTTATTGGTGTGTGGAAATCCCCTCAGATATCATTTTCTGGTGGCTATGTCGGACTCGAACCGACTAAAAATCGCACCTTGTCTCGGGTACTAGAAGCCGAGAAACCAAGTGCGCCCTGGAATGTTTTTAGCTTTCTGCACTTTTCCTGCATATATAATCTTTAACTGTGCAAAATCAAACTCTATCGGTCTCATAATCTTCGTGAAAAAATACAAAGTTTTTACTTCACTTGTCTATATTAAGATATCGAATCAAATTTAAAATTAGGAGACGTACCGACGGCAGCGATGATATATTGTCGCCACACTTGACCCTTTTCCATTGTGTGTTGCAAGATGACTGAAAGCATTTGAATCTTGATCTGTTTATATTCGTAATTCCTATCATGACTTACATTGAATCATGATACACGATTATGTATTTTGTTATCTAGGTGAGATTACAAAGCGCGTTACATTATTTAAGTTTCTTTTCCTGTATTATAGAGGTTATTCATTTAAATTTTGTAATTTTCTATACAATAATGTTCAATGGCTTTAAGAAGATAAACATGTGGCTCAGTACGTTATATAAAAATTATTTATATAAAAAAAATATTTCCTCAATATCTGCATCTTTATTAAATTTATTGAAGAACTGAACAGAAGGATTATTTTTATTATTCTTTTTATTACTATTTAATAAATTTTCGTTTAAATGTATTCATTTCTGTTTAGTTGTATTTACAATTATTAGCTTCAATCCAAATTAACCATATTTGTGATTCATATTTTTGTTTGTAGGTAAATAGCTACCTAACTTACTCCCATAAGGTTTTCAATCAGCGCTTGCCTTCTCCGAATATTCAACTGACCTTGGTTCCAGCCGAAGTATAGATAGTGGTTCGGATTCTTGCTGCGCGCGTCCGACTCGCACATTTTTTTCGATTTTTTTCGATTTTTTTCGAATTCGATTTTGAAATCAGACCAGAAATTACTTCCTTAGATTTCAACCAAGCAAACAATCAATCTCTTCAGCTTCATAACATCTATACATTAATACGTGAACCAAATACGTTGTAACAGTGGGACCCCTTTTGACGGAGTGAAGAATTTAGCATAGTTAAAGGTTATATGGAGGAGGAGTACAGACAGCTAAACAAACGAGTAAATAAAGTGATTGAATTTCGACTATTAGGCGACCAATAGTTAGTATAAATATACTAGGGGATTGCATATCCCTCCAACACAAAATGATGAACCTCCAGCCAGGTGATGTGATCATGCCTGGCGGGCCACTACCCAACAGTTGATCTTAGGAAGTTGTATATATGCTAATCGGCGCGAGAACTTGTATTGTGCGATGCAGGAGTGGTAGCTTCTTCGTATACTGTGGTACTTCGTAGTTCAGTGTATCTTCGGTAGATGGCGCTGTAGTATATTTCTGTTGCACTGTATGTGGAAGTCGCCACACTACGAATGCATTAAGACGTTTCATATTATGTAGACTATTTCGTGTTTTTCAAATGGATTCAATAAATCTAATGCCTTGAAGCGAGCAAGTCTTATACATTTATAATCTGAATCTTGAAAAGGGTTCAAACGATAAATCGATTTAACATGGATTCGATCAAAACGTCAAGATCGGTCATGAAGGTGCTTATTTCTAAGCCACTCTATCCAAGGCCTTGTCTTGCCTGTTCTCGAAGGATTCTAACTGACCTTGGTACAAGTATTCTTCTACATATTGTATCTTCTGCCCGTCGACCTCCGTCCTCCACCTTATCCATAAGTTGGATCTTGGATCGATTCATTTGAAGTCCTACCTGAAAGCTTGCCACACTAGTTCTTGAAGCATTTTTTGCAGTTCTCGAGCGGTGAGTGCGAAAAGTACAATGTCGTTGGAAAAACGAAGATTTAAAGAACGAAAAAATAAATTTATTAGTCACACATAATAAACAAGTTAAAGGAAAAGAAAAATAAAACATTTAACTAAATTTGAGTAACAAACTATTTACGAATCAAACAAAATAAAAACAGTGAAATGTTTGGCTGTGTGTCTTAAAGGTCACAGCTCAGCCTGTGCTGCGGTCCTGAAAGGGACCACAGCGCTGATTTTCAGCTGTAGCCAATATAACACCTCATAGACGCGTGCACAGTTTCAGCAATAAAAAATAAATAAAAATGAAACATATTGGAAGTAATTAAAAAAACAATTTAAACACTTAAGATATATAAGATCAACTATAGCGACAGTGGGTTCCTGTCGCTATAGTTGATCTTATGTTATGTTATGATCACAAACATTACAAAGCACTGGACTTCTGTAATGTCAGAAACACTCTCACTTTTGTCAATATTCGTTCACTATCAACATTGCCCCTGGTTTCCCATGAGGTTGCCAAATTTTTTAAGACTTTCTCCAGGATGCTTGTAAATAGTTTCGAGGATAGAGGATCTCCCTGTTCTGGTGGTTGATGACATTCAAGTGTGGTGGCAATGCGGTCTCCAATAATTTTTACAGTACTTTATATTTGGAGGGTGACCAGACCGATATCAGTCCTATCCAAGATTTGTATGACTGAAGAATCCGCATTCCGCATCCGACTCAAAACGTGATACCACCACATTGAGATACTCTTTAGGAGGATAATTTATTCATGCTTTAAAAGGCTATTAGTTTATTGTACGGCTTTTAGCGATTCATAATTTTAACACTGTTTTTCTGTGCCTACATGTGCCGAAACGTAGTTCTTAGAAATAAACAAAGCTTTTGAAGAAATTATATTTGAAAGTACTTTATTTAAGAAACGAGTCGGCATAGAATTCTAATCAAAAAGCATTTTTCCTCAATAATTAAAAATATTTTTATCCAACTTTGGAAAATCTGGAAAATCTTATCGAAGTCGGCATAGATAATAATAATAATTATTAATGTAAATAATCAGTCTTCATTAGCATAAGAACGTTGATTGTTTTAAAAAATTGCACAACTTTTGCAAATCGTATGAAATATTGTAAATATCACGTGATAAGTATGAGCTTAACTACATTAAACCTGTGTATGATTCTGCAGCTTACAGCTCGGCCTTGGGTTTTGTCGTCAACAGATCTCGATCTAACAATGAAATGTTTAACAAATAGCGAATAATTAAAAAAAAAACATGTCTTCGACAATCTTTATTAAATTCATTAAAGAACTGAAAAGTCTTTCGTTCATCTGAAATGAATCTTTCCTCTTTAAGTAAAATGCACAATAAAAGAAGTAAAAACAACAAAAGAAGTAAAAATGATTCCATGATTTTTTCACCTAAACAAAAGATTAAAACAAGTAATGATTTATTAAAAAAAAAAACAAGTCTGCGTATGTTTCTTTTATTTTGTGTTTTTTTTATGTGCCTGGGCACTTAAAAAAACTACTTAGTTGTCAGACTGACCTGGTGTGACTCTGACAACTAAGACGGATCTTTTTTTTTTTCCTTTTTTAAAAAAGACAACTCCCGCATTAGGAATATACATTCCTGTGTCGCGGGGATCTTTACAAACATACATGAAACGGACACAAAGTACACCCAGACTTAGAACAACAATTTATGGATCTCACAAAGTGTTGTCCCATGTAGGATTTGAACCCACAACACTTGGCGTAGCAGGAAGCGGTGTGGCGGCCACTGAAACCACTAGACCAACCGTGTAGTCAAAATCTAGGATCTATTAACACCACTCACATAAAAATACCACAAGCCGTTAAGACTCTAGGGCGTGCCAAAGAAATATAGGTATATACATATATACACTCGAAAAATATAACCCTCATTCTTTCGCAGTCGGGTAAAAAAGGTAATGTTCAATTTACTTCCACCCAACATGTTCTTAATGAACGAATGCAGTAGTAGTTTCACTATACCTTTCAAAACAACCTTGTGTTCACTCGAAAGAAGGAGGGTTATGATTTTCAAGTATATGTCGTATTTTTATGTGAGTGGTGTCAATAGATTCGTCTTGGCCATAAGTATGACACCAGTGCATCAAAAATAAAAATAAAAAAATACATGCAGACTTGTTTTTTTAAATAACTCATTACTTGTTTTAAACTTTTGTTTAGGTGAAAAAATCATGGAATCATTTTTACTTCTATTGTTGTTTTTACTTCTTTTATTGTGCACTTTACTTAAAGAGGAACAAGGTTTGTTTCAGGTGAGCTTCAGCAACTGTTCGTTTATAGTTTTGAATTGTCACTTCTGTCGGCAGTCTTCATGACTGCTTTGTAATTTTTTCTTTAATATTACTTACAGTAGCATTTATTTTATTTGTAGATAAAGACATTGGAAATTATATGGGCCAATAAAATTTTAATGATTGATAAGACAATTGAGATAACGGTAGGTATGACTATACATAAGAATTGACATTACATAACATTTCTCATCACATCTTCATCACATAACGGTTGTTATCATACGATAACAGTCGTGAAGCTTAGTTGGAGGCCTTCGGGCGGCTTAAAATCATCCAACGGCAAGATTTACGTAGCCACAACGTATTCTTGCCAGTCCCCAACCCGCACTTGGCCAGCGTGGGGACATATGGCCTTAACCCTCTCTTGAGAGGAGACCCGAGCCCAGCAGTGGGACATTATGGGTTGTAAAAAAAAAAAAACATTTCTCGATATCAGGTCGGGTCTATTTTTTTTCTGACACCTCCAACATTATCGGAGCCTATTTCTATCTAAATTCATTCATTCCAGTTCTCGCTTGTATGCTGCTCGTACTTTTATTCCTCATACTATTTTCTTCTTCCATTCATCCTTTCATACTCACCAGATGGGATTCCTGGCTTCTCTATTCTCTTAGTTTCAATAAATCTTTTTACACTATTTTATTTAATATCCTATATACTTACTTCCTAATATTAGGTTATACACTATTTTAACTTCTGAGTTATATATACATGTTAAATTAAGACTGAATATATTAGTATTATTATGATTATTAGTATTATTATTAGTTATTATATCATTATATTATTATTAGTACTCAAATATTATCTTTATTTAGACATTCTACGATCTTACTTCCATATTGTGTTTACACACTATTCTTACAACTAAATTACAGTTCTTAAATTAACACTAAGTTTTTCTGTTACTGTACTGTATAACTTAATTACTACGCTTTATGCTGACTTTTATATTATGATTTACTAAAATAAATATATATTTTGGAATCATAGTAATTTAGTTGCCTTGTTTTTCTTATTTGTTATTTTGTTTATTTTTGTACAATAATTCATTATTTTATACTCATTCTTATTGCTAACTATTATAGCTATATTTAATATTGCTAATTTAGTCTTTGTGGTGATTTCTAATTTAGATTCTTGTTTTCTCTGTGCAGGACGCTCGACGATGTGTTGGGGGAAAGTTTCTGTGACCTTCGGGTTACAAGTGCGGGATGGGTATGAAATCACGCTCGCCGAGGAGCCTTCAGCACCGGTATTGCGTCGTGGATCTCGCGATGTTGTCCCATTTCGCCCTCACTAGGCACAGATCGCTGAATGCGTTGTGTCCTGTGCTGCTCAGCCTCTCCCCCTGGCAATTGCAGCAGTTCGGTTCTGTACCAATAGCAAAGTGTGGGCATTCGGCCCTTAGGTGGGGTCCGCCGCAGTGACTGCATTTAGATTCTGCTGTGGTACAGAACTTCCTACTGTGCCCGTATCCTAGACACAGGGAGCACTGTACTAAGGGAGATTGGTCCGTCACCCTGATCGGTTGCAGATCAACGTGCAGCCTCCCTATGTCCAGGGCGCGGGAGGTCTGGTCTATTATGTGCGAATGGGACGTCTCGACCAAGGCGGTAATTCCCTTGCACGGTAGATCAAAGTAAAATGGCAGTATTCGCGCTGTCGTGTTTGGTTGATGAGTGCGGTACCGGAAGCTCAATAATGCAGAAGAATCACTAGGCCGCCCATGGTGTGGGACACCATGTTGCAATGTCTGTATCCGCAATGAGTAATGACTATTGTGACCACCACTCCTGAATTCTGTTTATACTTTCCATCCAGGCAGAGTAGCGTCATCTTGGCAGGGCCATACAAAAAAACCGTACGATTGTTATTTTGACCATTTGAACTTATGCTAGGCAGTACCTTTTCTTTATGTGTGGAAACCCACTCGGGCCTTCACCTCACCGGGGTTTGCGACGGGGCGGTGTGTCGGAATCGAACCGACTAAAACCACACGGTGTGCCACACTGCGCCGGAGACGGGAGGAATCCGGGAACCGCTTCATTACGACATCCAGACCCCTCCCAGCACCTGCCCGCACTGAAGCAGACATGCTAGGCTGTACCTGTTCTAATGTAACCGCAATACTACCTCTATTAGCATATATGATCTTCTTAATGTTAAATTTATTATTCCCGATATTATTTGGTGTAGGCTACTAGTTCAACCTGTTTTACCTGAATTACAGTATTCAATGGAGCCACTGGTATCGGAGCCCTGCAACCCTGAGGGCCAACTGAATTCGAAGAATTAGTTAGCTGCCAGAGTACTTGAGGACAATGACTTCTCAATAACGATTACCATAGATGTTATTGACAACCGGAGCCGACAGTTTGAAGTACTCTGCGAGGCATGGTCATGAAGCACCGCCCGCGCTTAAGTATTTCAAATTAGCGAATTTTTTTGCACTTTCTAATAGTGGCTGCATCTTTTTTTTTTATAAAGATGCAGCCGGTAAAATGAGGGGACGAAGATCTGCCAAATGGATGGAGAAGAACTGCGTTAGATCGAAACAAGTGGAGTGAATTAGAGGAGGCCTATGTCAGAAGACAACCTGACCTGTTTGGCGATAATGCTACTTGATCAGATGTCATTAATTTCTTATTTAAAAAAAAGAACGGGTGTGTTACAGTGTGTGCTGTGTCACGGGGATATCCAGAAATCCACAGAAAGACTTACAACATACATGAAACGGACACAAAGTATAGACGTAGAACAACACTTTATGGATCACACAAAGTCTTGTCCCATGTAGGATTTGAACCCACGACATTTGGCGCAGAAGGAAGCGGTGTGGCGACCCACTAGGCCAACCGTGTAGTCGAGTTTAAAAAACTATAGGCCGGTTACGTAAACTCTTTTACTAAAATTTATACAGCCTGTGTCACAAGGGTGACTCAACAAACATACAATCAAATATAGACTGATAAAATAATTACCTTTTCTTTTGGCTTCATGGTAGCCGGGTAAAAGTAATATGAATTAACAGTTAACAATAATATATACCATTTATTTATAAAAATACACAATTAAGCCTTTAAAATAATTATGTACGACTTATACTTTCTGTTATCACAATGCAACGGATCCGCTGGAATACATAATTTTGTAGTCCATTTTGTGTAAGGTATTACTTAGCCGACGATATCATCCGAAGCGATCCAGCCAACACTACATCCTCTTTTCTACTATATCCCAAAGGAGCTCGAGATCCTTAGGGATTATCGATCTTGTCAAAAAAGGGTGAATTAGGAACATAACTACATCATGTTAGTATGTCAAATTTTTATGCGAAAAAAACTATCATCATCATCGGCCTGTTGCAGTCCACTGCTAGACTAGGGCTTTGTCATTGCACTACCGAAAATTATCATTGATATCTTATTTGTTTAATTCTTTACATTTATGTTTATGATTATCAAATAATAAATATTTAAATAATTTACAACAATCTAGTGACCTTAAGTTACTGTGCTGAATATTCTTAGTAAATATATAGCTTATAATTAACCTTATCAATAAGCTAAACATCTCACAATATTGATCAATACTTGGGAAAACAGTTTTTAACATTCATATAATCATAATCAAATTCGTGCTTTGAACATGTTATTGATTGATTTATTTTAAAGAGATTGCGTTTTATCATACGAAAGGACATGTTATGGTATTTTTTTTTCTGTAATTTTTAAAAGACAACTCCCGCACTATGAATACATCCTGTGGCGCAAAGGACTTTACAAGCATACGTGAAACGGGCACAAAGAACACCCAGACTTATTTCATAGTAACAATTTGTGAACCACACAAAGTTATGTCCAATGTAGAATTTGAACCTACATCACTTGATAAAGTAGGAAGCGGCGTGGTGACCGCTAAGTCACTAGGCCATACGTGCAGTTTACTAAAAACATACTACAATTTATCAATATTACATCTAATATGACATTTTGTCAATGATACGACGTGTTATCACTATGACATTTTTGTCATTACATTTCATTCTTAAGACATTTTGTCACAAAGATTACTATTATTATTTCTTTTTTAATTTTTTTTTTTGAGGATCGTTTTTTGTTTTCGCGAAAGACTGTCCCCATTTCATGTCATCCACATTTTTTTATATTTTTTATCATTAATTCCATCACGACGAAGACTTGAAGACTCGAAGACTTAGAATTAAAGACTTGAAATACTAGACATTGGCAGAAATAGCTGATCCGGCTGATTGCCATATCATCAAAAGAAGAAAGATTTTTTTCAATCCTTATTGAGATTTGAACACAGCCAATAAATTATGTCTACAACAACTTGGTGAGTATTAAATACGAATTTATTAATGTATTCACTAAGCCTTTAAAACTTCAGTCTTTTCTGAGGACCTGAAAAAAGTAATAAAATAACATTTTAATGAAAGGATTTTGAAGAGTTTTCTCAGAGTTTCTATTTTATGTATAAGTAGTATGTATACAAATAAATGAAATGAAACTATAGTGCCTGTTAGTTGTATATCATTAGATTAGCATTGAGTTAAACGCAAATGTATTATTTATAAATAAAATTTAAACAATTTAATACATACTTGCCAGCCAACATTTCTTGAATCTCCTGAAAACTTTTCCCCTTCGTTTCTGGTAGGAAAAAGAGTGTGAATAAAAATCCACAAGCGCAGCATACCCCGAAAATGAGGAACGTCAAACCCATGCCTATTGCCAGAGCGATCGAGCTGAAGAATCTACGGACAAGAAAAATAAAGAATGTGAGGAAAAAAATAATAATTCGCAGTCGTAAATTGTAAATTGTGTGTCGTAACGCGTGTATCGTTAAATTGACGAGAAATGAGACAGAAAATTGAAGCTGCGAACCGAACTAGGTGAAGGATTAATAATACAAAGTATCACCATACCTATTCATTCCGTGGGTGACGTAAGAGCCGACCTATCTCTAGGTAAATTACGCGGGGCATTAGCACTTTAATGAGAAGAAAACTTAAAACGACCCTTATACCAACTTGTGTGGCCAGTAATAATTTACGACTAAAGCAAGCAGATTTTTTCAATTATTTATTTAGAGACCTTTACAAAAAGTTCTGAAACACATTACTTAGTTCAAAATTTGATATTACACAATTTCAATTTAAAATGACGTACTAAAAAAATCTTCCTTAGAAGGTACACAACGGAAGCACAAAATATTTACCTTGTGATTAAGAAAGCCAAAATTGAGCAGAAAGTCGTAGTGATGGGAGCTGCCATGACTTTGACTTCGATTGGGAAGAGTTCTGACATGACGGCCCAGGGCAGAGGTCCTAGGCCCCAGTTGTACGTCACTATGAACAAGACCAGAGCCAGGATCGGCAGGAAGCCGATACTCTCCACTACTGGGTTTTTATTTTCAGCCAGAATGAAGAACATTGCTAAAAGACCCTGAAAGAGAAAAAGAAATGGGTAAATTTTGTTAGTACTGGGATTCGTTTCGATAAAATAATGTGAAACTTCATTGCGCGATGCAGAATATTTAATTAATAGACTAAAATAATCCAATTTATTAAGAGTGTTGTTTCCATTTGCCACTGTGTATATAACTTCACAACAATGTGAAAAATGTTCGCATTCCTGCTTTTTTTAAATGATTTGATTACAATCCATTCCTTGAACAATCAAGGAAGTGTTTTTCCATTGATTCTACTTCAGGAATGATTAAACACATTTTAAACTTAGTTTCTCAGTCAAAAAGATTTAACTTTAAGTTTAACACTTTTTTCTTGAGGTCTCGGGTTCGATTCCCGGGTCGGATCAAATGTTTCTATGATCTACAAATGTTTGTTTCGGAGTTTGGGTGTTTTCTATGTATGATATGTATGATATATATGTATTTACAAAAAAAGTATATATATATTTATATCAGTTGCGTAGTACCCATAATTGGGACTAGATGGCGTTGGTGTTAGAAGTCCGAAATATTTGTTTATTTATTTTATTTATTTATTTATAGCAAGTATATAATCTTTAATTCTATATAATTTACTATTTCGATATTAAATGAATTTTTCCATTTCGCAATCACTTGCGAAAAAGAAGTAGATTTATATTTTATAAGCAACTATCAAGATAACTTACCAGTCCGATACTGGTGCCACAACTTGAAATGAGGAGGAGAGGACGACGGCCGAGTCTATCCACCGCCAAGGGAGTGGTGGCAGACGCTACTACCTGTGTTATGAGAATGCTTAAGTAATGTAAACACGTATCAAATATCTTAAGAATCTAAGAGGTCTTCTTCATACCCTTAGAAGATCACGGCTGACTGTGATCTTTTAAGGTTAGAACGAAAATTTTGGCTTACTATACCAAGCCAGTCAGTTGAGTTGATATAGAGTTTGTTTGAATTTCTCAGGGGTAACACAATATGTAAATAAATTAATAGCAGCTATCAAAATATTCTTACCTGCATAGCTCCAACAATAATAGCTGAATAGGACGCGTCAAGGCTGGCTCCGGCTTCGGAGAAGATATTGCTCAAAAAGAAGAGCACAGCATTGATACCGCTGAGTTGCTGCATTAACAGCAACGTCATCGTTATGTACAGCGCCTTTAAATTAGTTCCACGGAACACATCGGCGAACTAGAAAGAAAATTGGTTGTCTGTAAAGTCGGACGGACGATAATTTTACTTGATAACGTTATATTTTCTTATAGCGTTATGATTGATGTTAAATATGCGTCATAAGCCGAACGCTTAGGTTGATCGTGTTTCTCCTTTTCTTGTTCTGCGCTTTCGCTTGCAGACTTATTGTCATGTTCCGCCTGAGCTCGAGCTTAAGCGGAATGTGACAATGAGCCTTACTTTTTCATGCGTGAAGCCTGGCATTCATCAATTTATAAGACGTTATCACGCCAAAAAGAAGATATTTTCACTGTGTCATCAATGTTCAATTCCACACTGCACTCCTAGCTAATTTTATTTCTAGAAAAACTTCAATATGAAACTAACAACTGTTTAAGAATTCTGTCTCTCAGCGCTAAGTCACGTAGTTAAAACAAAATATTAGCCAATAATAAGACAAAAGAATATAGGAGTTACCGATTTTAAAAAGAAACAGAAAGTGAGAGACTTTTTTGCCACATGACTAAGAAGCCAGATCACTTCTGAGTGGAAGTTCAATGGGTATCTGAAATCTTTACCCATCTGTCAATTGGCTAATATGTTAGTCCAGTCGTTACTAAAACTGTACTTGGTAATTTCCCATCCAGAAAAAATAATAAAACTGTGTGATAAAAATGACCATTAGCTCTACCCTAGTATACATATATCGTAAGTTGTAATCCTAAACTGATCTGCTCATAATTGACATAGGTAGAAATGAATTGGACTTTTCAACGAACAAAATTGTTGGTCATGAGTTTCAGAGCCCAGCGCTTAAAGTTAAGCCTCCTTTTTTTGTTTTAGTTAATTGTATACTCACCGAGGCAGTTCTAGTCATAGATATCTGAACTTCTCTCTCAATCTTGTCAATCTCACTCTTCACGGCTTCGTGAGAACGACCGCGAATGATAGCCAGACACGCCGTTGCTGCTTCCTTGTTACCTGAAAAAAAAATACTTTAGCTATACTGTGCTGATTAAAATAATATAGTATGTAATAATTTCACGCCTCTTACACATGGCTGTCTGATTCCAAGCCAGGTGAAGTCTGTGACATGGTAACCAAACTATTCATCATACCACGGACCACGCTGACCATACTAGTGAGACAGGTACCAAACTACTGGATGAATCATCATCTTTCTAGTCTTTATTATTCCCTAGATTAATTGGGGTCGGCTACTAGTTCAACCGGTTTTACCTGAATATAAGTTTTTCCACGGAGCGACTGGCATTGGCCCTCCGCAACCCTGAGCGTGAACTGAATTCGAGGGTTGAATTAATTGTTATTATATTTAAGGGCACTGACTTCCCAATAACGATCGTCATAGGTGTTCATGAAAAACGGGACCAACGGCTTGACGTGCTCTCTGAGGCAAGGGTGGGAAACACCGCCATATTCCATACTCCGGGCTGCTGTTAAGAATTGCTTGTAAGAAAAACCCAACAGCAGTCCAACCTGGGAATCGAACCCGGGACCTCTTGATTGGCAGTCTCTTGTGCTAACCGCTAAAACAACGAGGCAGTTTACCAAACTACTGATGAATATACCTATATATTTCTAAATATATTCCTATAACGACAAATTATTATCAAACACGTAAGGAGTTATTGCACTTATCACACAATTTGTTTACAATAGGTTGGAAGCTAACCTATCCAACAGCCAGGGTCAATAACCAACCAAAAGACTTGTCGTCCCGAGATGCACTTTGAGGACTACTTGATACTTGAATGTGACGTTGAGGCAATTTACGAGTGAATAAAATAAAAGGCGATCACATTTTTTATTCACCTAAGCATAGATTTGTCAATAATCTACAATATCTTATTTATAATTAGGTGACTATCTCTGCCCATGGACACCTGCACTCTACAGTAACAAATGCTTTAGCGGTGACCTGTGATAGCCCTGCCCTGTAACCGGCGGTAATACAGAACAAAGAAAAGAACTACTCAACTCATTACAGTCAACTGGACACAATTATGACTCAGTGATGCTCTTCAATAATGAACCACCACCACATTATTTATATTATACTGCCTCGTTGTTCTGGCGGTTGAAGTATGCAACTGCCAATCAAGAGGTCTCGGGTTCAAATCCCGGGTCAAAAGTGTTATTGAGTTTTTCTGATTATTTAAATACTTAATAAAAGCTCGGAGTTTGGAAGTTGGGGTCTGAACCCTCGTGCCTCGGAGAGTACGTAAAACTGTCGCGATATCGGTCCTGCGCCTGATCTCGTAAACATTAACCGTCCCATTGGATTATGACAGAGAGGGAACAGAGTGTGCAGCTGCGTTTGCGCATACACTTGTGCACTATAATATCTCCTGCGTAGTTAGCTGGTCTCCGTTGAGACTGGCCGCCGTGGCCGTAATCGGCTAGGAGAACATAATTTATGTTGTAAGTATATTGAGTAACTAACCTTTAGTCAAATGGTAGATAGGGGTCTCCGGCATAAAGAAGAAACAGATACAGAAGAGTCCCACGATTGCAATTCCCACGTAGGCAATTCCATGATAAGAGACGAAAGGGCCAACGGAGAACACCGTCAGGAAACCGAGATTCAGGAACAATACTAAATATGATCCCAGTGCACCTCGAGACTCATCCTAAAATAGAAGGGTATTTAAAATACTTATTTCATCCTAAGCTAATGTAACCACACTAAGCGAGCCGATTAAAGCAGTCCAGCTAGATATAGGTATCTCTCAATATGGTATATAATTCACATTAATGGGGTGCTCACTTGCTCTCACTGTACACGATACTTCAGTGCAAAAATAGGGTACATAAATCACACCAAAACGCAAGCCCGAAGGGATGCTCAGACTTAATCAGTCATCATAGCCGAAATCAGCAGGGAATACATAATACTTGGATGGTCAATGATAAGACCTGCCATACAGTACGGAGGTGAGCATCATTAAATGATGCATTTTTATAACAAAGTAGAACAAACAAAGAAGTGACGAATTATTTAAAAAAATCCCGACTGCGTCAATATCTGTCATCTTTATTAAATTCATTGAAGAACTGAAAAAAATGAGAGAGCTGAAAATAAAAAGATTTAAAAAAACGTTTTTTTGTGTTTTTAATTTCGATGTTAATAATGTTACTCTCACGACTAAGACGAATCTATTGACATAACTAACATAATACGATACACCGTTTAGCCTCTAGGGCGTGCCAAAGAAATATACAAACATACATACAAACACTCGAAAAACTTAATATATATATATAAAAACTAAATCAAAACATAATAAATGACCTCTAAGCGTATAAATAACTATTGTGAATTTTGGAGTTCTAAATCTGTTAAGTCATATGAATACATGTAATATTAGCGATGTTTCGGCACCAATAGGCTGGGCTGATTAAGAGGAGAAAAAGAAGAAAGGACGTTTCTTGTTGCAAATAAAAAACTATGAATTCTCGGTGCTTACATTATTATAATCACGAGAAGACTATCCCTAATAAAAAGCGCTCTAGCGCTGTTTGTATTGATAAAATGTTAAACGACACAACTTTTAACAAAATCATGCAGCGTCACGCTTCACTTTCAGCTAACGGTCGATTTCACAGTTATAAAATTTTCATAAAACGGGCTAAATACAAAAAAAAATAAGTCTTACCGTAGCAACTTCCGCGCAGTACATACTTGATAATGTGAATAGCATTCCCACAGATATTCCCCAGAATAATCTGCCGGCGTATATCATAGCGACGTTGTAGGTGGTGGCGATCAGAATCCATCCGAAAAGCATGGGTACTGCACAACTCATCATACCCCACTTGCGACCGAGCTGTGATGCAGCGAAGCCAGCAAAAAAAGGACCTGAGGTAAGTAAAACTTAAGTTATAGTAATTTAAGCAGGGTTGATTGCAAAATCAAACTCAAATTGTTTATTTTCAAGTAGACCTTTTCAGACACTTTCGAAACGTTACATTAATGGTTGTAGTGGCTCGGTTCCAAAATTACATTCCTATGGAGAAGAACGGGCAAGAAATTCCATAAGTCACTCTTTTGAAAAAAAACTGATTCACAATGTTTTTGTATGTGAATATTTATTTGTGCAATAACAACGTGAAGTAGCAACGCAGAATAAGTACCTAGTTTTCAATTATTCTAGAATCATGGACGAGAATACCGAGATGACGAAAATTCATTTACTAACACTTACGCTGTTGATACATTGTGGTGCAAACTGTTTTAAAATTGCAAACGTGAGCTTAATGTATATAATAAATAAAATTCTCGCATCAGAGTAATTACTGGGATAATGGCCCAATAGGCTTGGAAGCTAATATAAGAAGCATAATTACCAGACTCGCAGAATACAAAATTCGCCATATATATATATATATATATTTTTATGGAATAGGGCGCAAACGAGCAGATGTATCGCCTGATGGTAAGCGATTACCGCCACCCATGGACACTCATAATAAGGGGGAGGGGAACGAGGGGAAGGGTTGGAATATGGGCCACCGGTATCCTCACTCACTCGGTGAAATACAGCGCAGGCGCTGTTTCACACCGGTTTTCTGTGAGTGTGATATATTCCACTTATGGAAATACTAGACACCCAAAATATCAAAAGTATAGTCGTAATTATTGAGTTATATTTATAAATTATTGTATAGATAGACTTAATAGAGTAGATTGAAAACTTTTGCGGAGATAGATGAGATAACACTGAGGATAACACTTAAACTTGATAAACCTTCGAATTCAGTTCGCTCTAAGATTGGCGGAGATCCGACGCTAGTGCTCCTTGCAAAAACTGGTATTCAGGTAAAACCTTAGGAATGATAAAGGCCAGAAAAAGAACCTATCATTCTTAAACATCAAGATTTTGCGTATGACGAGTATTGAATACTCCCTTGTGTATTTCATAAAGATTACATGGTCATGAGATTGCATGGTATTATCTAGATCATTTTGATTAAAAAATTTTGTTCCCAACACAATTATCATCTATTTACTGTTTTTATAATATAAGATTAGATAAGATTATATAGCAATAAAATTGGAGATTATGATCTATAGAGGTGTGCTACATAGATGTAGTGAGCTAGATAATTGTGGAAATTAGTGACACTAGTAAGCCTACCGGTTTAAGCCGTCAACACGCTGCTTTTTAATTAATTAATATTTTTTAACTGTTTTGTTAGTTATTGTTGTACAAAGAAAAAGCAGATGTATAGTCGGTTATACTAACTATAGTTTACCCAACAACGGTTCTCTGAATAAACCCATCCATAATTGATCCCTTTAACGAAACAATTGTTGTGGTTTTTACGATGGGAATACCGTAATATAACTACATATTCTCTGTTGTTTAAGAATTGTTTTTTCGTTAACGTACCAAATATAGCACCAAAGGAGAGCAGTGACGCGATCCAGGCCTCTTCATCAACAGTTACCACCTCATCCAACGGCGAGTCGTCGACGTTGGCAAATATCATGTTCACGGGCGACGTCCATCCCATGCAGAAGCCCATGCCTAACACTATGATGTTCGCTGTGAAAAGACAGAGATATTTAGTTGGGCACATACAAATTTACACAAAGATGGAAAATGAATCGAACGAACGAATTCCTGATTTCAAATATTGTATTAAGCTAAAATTATGATATTGTGTTCGAAGAGGACGATTTGCTCACAAGTTATTCGCGGTCAAAGCGTTAATAGCAGTTATTTTGCTAGAAGACCGTAGAACAGTTTAGTCAATGGTATAGTGAAGTTTTTGTGTTTCAAGCTTTTTGGGAGAGTCTTGAGAAAATTCTAGTTAAATGTATACTTTCGGGACCATAATAATGTTGGTTGTCATTTAGGTTAGTTTAGTTTTAAACGTGGTCCACCACCTTTGAATTCTATACACAATTTTTTGTCTTAAACCCTTGAAAAATATGATTTGAATCAATTCAAACAATTAGTAGCTTCATACACAAACAACAAACACATTATTTTTATTTCCCGCGCATTTCACGACGACACTGACAACCGACTATAAATCCACTTATTTTTTAAACATAAAATGCACAGACATAATAAAAATATATCGAATCAATTTAAAAAAAGACGTACCGACGGCACCGATGATATATTGTCGCCACACTTGACCCTTCTCCATTGTGTAGTGTTGTAGTTTGACTGAAAGTATTCGGGACCCGATCGGTTTGTATTTATAGTTCCTATCATCTTGTCATACGATTATATATAACGTTATCGTGGTGAGATTGCAAATATGCGTATTAATATTTTCTAAATTAAAAAAGAAAAACTATTTTAATTATCTTAGTTAATAGGATACATTTTTGCGAGTCAATTTCTTTACATGATATTTTTAGATAATATGATAAGAATAACCAATATCTGTAATATCTACAAATGAATTAAATTGATGTGTCTGTTTATTATTTCAAATTAACAGTTTTTCACTACATGCATATGAAAGTATATAAAAATATGTTTTATTATTTTGTCTGTCGGTTTGTCAAAACAGTTCAGCTATACCAGAGATAGCCAAAATAATCTCTGGAACAAAACCGTTTTGACAGGACTTTCACTTGCAGATAGCTTGATGATATAAAGAGTAATTTAGGCTATTTTTATTTAAGACTAGCTGTAGCCCGCGGCCCCGCCCGCGTATATGTCAGTTATCGCGGCAAATAGTGGCCTCTGTGTTATTCTGAAGTATAAGCTATTTTATTGTAAAGTTTCATTTAAATCCATTCCTAATTTTTACGTGAAATAGTAACAAAAATCCATCCATACTTGCAAACTTTCGTGTTTACAATATTAGTAGGATTGGCAACGACTACAGCGATGGTTATTAACTTGTTAGAGGACGATATGGCGTGGGTCACCGCATTGTCTACATTCGCTATGAGTATGGTGACCATCACTCTTGGATTCATCTAGATGCTTTCTATCAGCAGAGTAGAGTCATTTTGGCAAGGCCATACACTAAAAAATCGCGGTCAAAAGCTGAAAATGAATTAATATTTGTAACCTATGCAAACACACACAGTATTACAAAATTGCTATTACGTTTTTATGTAGTCTCATCGACGTTCAAGTTTTACTTTATAGCTCGCAACATAGAGAAACAAATTAAGGAGTGGCCATATGCCGCCTGCGTATAGCCAATCTCTGCTCCACTAGAATATCAGAATTTTAAATCACACAGATCCCCTAGAAATTTTTTGTGGGGTTTAATTTAATTTTAATACCGTAAGGTTTTAATTTGGAAGATTTTGTGAACGCAAACTCCACTAGAAACCCCATGGGATCTAAACAGTGCATCCTAGTGGACGGAGGCCATTTTAGATTAGACAGGTCACGTGATTGTGTGCGATAAAAACTAGTTATGGACACCTGGGACTCAGAGCTACAAAGTCGTCTTTTGAGCACTCACTCCTCAGAATTAGAGGATAGCTTTGACCTCGAATAACCTCACTCGGTGAAGAGCGAAGAATTAATTACTGAACAGACGATTTTTGTGAGGCCCTATACGAGCCGGCAATTCTTTTTTGGGTTTTACACCTCAAGAAACGATTTTTATATAACTCCGGATATGAAAATCAGTAAAATCAAGCGTTAACTGAAAGTGAGGAGTTTCGCAGTAGTACTTTGTTCTTTCTTTTATTAGTTTACACACAAATACATTCATCGGCGGATTTATTGCCTGAGGCATTCTCTGCCAGTAGACGAATTGGACATTGCAGAGAAAAATTTATATAGGTGCACTTATAAGTAAATTATATATTTTATATTTCACCAATAAATTAGAAGAGACAAATTTATTCAATAATATATGTTATTAGATATGTCTACACGATAGAGTGTTATGATGAACTCCTGCAACTAGCCCCATCGTCTCTCTTTCTCTAAATTCCTCTTCTTTTCTCTGTCTGTCTGTTATGACAACACGTGCTGGCCTTGGAAGTCGCCTTAGAGTAGTTCACATACTCTCGGACCAAACTGCTCAACTCTTCCTTCTTTTAGTTTGAGGAGCTCATAGCCCAGTGAGGCGCTCATAGCCCAGTTGCACTTGGTGATTATAATCAATCACTGAGGGTAAGCAACGCGGTCAGTACCTGGATGGGTAACCGCTGGTGGCATGTTACCATGAACGTCTCCGTGATTCGGAGGTCACGTTAAGCAGTCGGTCCCTGATGTTATCATAGGATAACAGTCGTGAAGCTTAGTTGGAGGCCTTCGGGCGACTTAAAAACGTCCAACGGTAAGATTACGTAGCCACAACGTTGTCTTGCCAGTCCCCAACCCGCACTTGACCACCGTGGAGACGTATACAAATTGCAATATATGTTTTATTTATGTTAAAAGAGCTTTATTTAACAAATATTTCGGTCTCTATTCTACCGATTACCGTCCACTGCTAAACGAATGTCTTCACTAAAGAAAATTTTTCCCCCCAAATAATTTGGTGCAAACAAAAAAAAGATAACCCTTTATTAATCCAATTAATTTTAGCCGAAAGCGTGACGAGGTACCTTAACAAATTAAAATACTATTCTCCAACTTTGAAAAAGGCTGAGAACCTTATAAAAGTCGGTTGATAATGCTAATAAAGATTGATTGTTTTAAAATTGCACAACTTTTGAAATATCACAAGCTATTCACGAGACAATAATAATAATTTTCCCTCTCTCAGAATGGACGTCGTACGTCGTAATCGTAAGGATCTAACGACATGTTGGATAGATTATAAAAAGGCTTATGACTCGGTGCCCATACATGACTTTTAAAGGTGCTACAATTGTATAAAATTAACAAACCTCTTTGCACTTTCTTGAAGTCATGTACAAGGCAATGGAGAACAGTACTTTGCAATCCTGGATGTCGGCAGGCTGCGGTAAACGATGTACCAATAAAAATCTAGCGGGTATATTTCAAAGTGGCAGTCTGTGTCCCTTGTGGTTTTGTCTGGCTTTGAACCCTCTAAGTACTCTATCACACGGTTCAGGGTTAGGCTATAGGTTGCAGAAAGATGATCAAGTAATATCTCACCTCCTATATATGGATTATTTGAAACTACTTGCCCCCTCTAAATTACAATGGACAGCAAAGGTCACTGAAAACTTTAGAAATTCTATCAAGATTTACGGCTAAATGATAAATGGAAAGCTACAAAAATTAGAGAAATAACCAAGGTGGCTGATATAGGAATAAAAACAAGGTCATTGAAATGGAAATAGACAGGGCACGTGTGGAGATCGCAAGCAGAGAAATGCACTAGAAAAGTTACGGAATGGTATCCCAGGTATGGGAAGAGATATATAGAAAGACCGGTAAAAAGATGGGAAGACAATCTGCCAAATAGATGGAGAAGAATTGTGCTAGACCGAAACAAGTGGAGTGAATTAGAGGAGGCCCTATCAGAAGACAACCTGACCTGTTTGCCACTTGACCAATGCTACTTGATCAGATATCATTTCATTAATTTTCAAATAAAAAAAAGAAAGTGTAAAGCAGGTTACAGGAAGCAAAGGCTATTTTTTATTTTTTTTATTTTACAGTCCTTAGAAATACCAGAATCTAATATGAAGCAAACGTTGCAGGAACGCTTCTTTGACCGCCGGAAAAAATTACTATTATCTTTTATACTGATAAAAGACTTTTTACTTTCGCACCTTGCTTTTTCGCATCGCAGTGCGGGCTGGCGCTGGGAGGGGTCCGGATGGCGTAAGGAAGCGGTTCCCGGATCTCTCCCGTCTCAGGCGCAGAGTGGCACACCGTGGTGGTTTAGTGAGTAGTCTGGCGAGTCAGTCAGGAGTCCCACACAAAGCGAACCCCCTGTGCCCGCGGGGAGGGAGCGAAGTGCGTAAAGGCATTCCATCAAGTCAAAAAAAAATGCCGGTTCTCCCCGCGCTGAAAAATTCTGAAGCTGGCCATTGGCCGCGCCAAAGAGGAGAAAAGAAAGGAGACGCTGGAGGGTCTCGACCGTGACCCCTGAGGTCACCCATATCGTGCGGTGCACGGCGGCCCCCCCCCCTTACCGAGACTCTCCAGCCCAGCTTCCTGCAGGAAGTGGTCGAGGGCCTATTCCCGTAGCGGGCGAAGCTCACGCCCCCGTCGATGGCCTATTCGGTCGGAGACGACAGGAGCAGAGAGGTTGAAATTCCGCCCGTCAGGGAATCGGTAGGTAGTAGGGGTGGCTGTTCTTCGGATCCCTTCAAAGAACACCACCACCGGGCCGGACGGGGTACCAGCCCTGGTGATGGCCCGAGCCCTCGACCATATGTCGGACCGCCCCAGGGAGGTATTGGACGCTAGCTTGGCGTCCGGACGCTTCCCTGAGTGCTGGAAGAGCGGGAAGCTGGTCCTATTGAGGAAGCTGGGAAGGCCTGCCGATTCAGTCGTGGCCTTCAGGCCCATCGTGTTGCTGGACGAAGCGGGCAAGTTGTTCGAGAGGGTGCCTGAGGCGCGCCTCAGGTGCCCTCAGAGGGTATTGGTGGTCAGAGCCATACGCGGATACCGCACGGTGTCGACCGAGGCGGCGCCTTGGCCGGTACAACCCCGTAGGATTTGGAGGCGGAAGTGCTCGCCGAAGTTTATCGATGGGTGGCTGAATTCCGGGCGGAGAGTGGCGTTCGCCCTCCGCCCGAAGAGGTACGCGAGTGGCGTGAAGCCGCCCGTCGAGCCACTAAGGTTCGGGGGTCGTCGCGGCTGGAGGCTCCACGTGCTGGCTTCGCCACCGTGGAGGCGCTCCAGCCCGTCATCCTCGAGTGGGCAGGGCGGCAGCACGGGACCCTTTGTTTCCGACTGACGCAGGTGCTTTCCGGGCACGGTTGCTTCGGGAAGTACTTGCACTCGGTCGCGCGGAGGGAATTGAGTCCCGCCTGACATCTGCGACTGTAGTGAGGACTCGGCCCAGCACACGCTGGCGGTGTGCCCCGCTTGGGCGCCGCAGCGTCGGGCCCTCACTGCAGTCATCGGAGGAGATCTCTCGCTGCCGGCCGTCGTACGCCGGCAAACCGGGCGGCGGAGGCGCGCCTACCAGCGCCTCATGCCGCCCTGAGTGTGGCCGCGGATGGGCGGGACGGGTTTTCGCCCCCATCCACTTCACAGGCCACCCGCGAGGGGGGTGACGTTACGCGTGTGCCGTACGTCGCCTTAGTTGAGAGTTTTTGACATCAGACGGTGCCCGCTTCAGTGCGGGCAAGCGCTGGGAGGGGTCCGGATGGCGTAAGAAAGCGGTTCCCGGATCTCTCCCGTGTCAGGCGCATGGTGGTGGTCCGTGGTGGTTTAGTGGGTAGTCTGACGAGTCAGCCAGGAGTCGCACACAAAGTGAATCCCCTGACCCCGCGGGGGGGAGCGGAGTGCGTAAAGGCAATCCACCACGTAAAAAAAAAATAAGGTTATATTGGGATCGATCTATTATCACAGACAGGACCATTGTTGCTAATAAGCCTGAAATTGTAATGATAGATCGTTTAGAGCGCCGTACTATGATTGTCGATGTCAGCGTTCCTCATGACGAGAATCTCATTAAGTTGAAAGAGAAAAAGAAATGAAATATTTGGATTTATCTCACGAGATTGTCGATATGTGAAATGTAGATTCAGTGATCATTGTTCCGATAGTTGTGTCTGTTCACGGATTGATAGCCTTGACCTACACCTTAAGAGTTTCAGGTTAGACGGCTGGATCAAGAATCTCATGCAGAAGGCAATCCTACTAGACACGGCATGTATAGTGCGAAAGGTCTTTGGAGTCCTAACCACCAATTTCTTGGTCCCTGTACGGTCGGTTGTCTACTACTTTTTATATTTATAAATGTATTTGTTTTTATATGTATATTTAAAAATGTAAATAATATGTTAAAAAGATTTTATTAAAGAGAATAATAATGACTTTACTTGCATTTTAAGATATGTTTCAACATACACTAAACAGGTACCTTTTGTTCTAATACAACAGTTACTATGTAAAAACACATTATCATATTATGAATTATTGTTGTCGCACAGAAGAATTGTCTTTGAGTTTATCGAAAGCACTAGATAAATAAAGAATGGTGTAGAGAAATGTCTCGGCAAAAAGAACTTTGTTTTTAACACACTTTTATAAGCTACACTCCTATGAATAAACCCGTGTGATAAGATTAAGAATACAGAGTGTCAAAACCCCTATTCATCCCATGGGTATCATGGATAGATAGATCAGTTACTACTCTGTCTGTCAGCTACACTTTGACGCCAAAACTAATATACACAGATAGTCTAGAGCCTGAAAAAGGTCATAGGCTACTTGTTAACGCGAAAAAAGGTTTGTAAGGGGTTGAAATGGGGATAAATGCTACCCAAAGTCACTATTTCACGGGTATGAAGTTGCGAGCACAGTTAGCACATAGTAAAATTCACAACAAACTTGATGTACAAGTTTCAGTGTAAGTAAGGCGGTCTTATTATTTTGAGCAATTTCTGCCAGTATTTTATCACGCAATCTTGACTAGGTTTCATGGTACAAATTCTGTTTGGTTTATGACTTGTGTGTCGAGTGTCCAAATATTTATTTACCAATCAAATCAATTTATTTATCAAATACTCGTTTGCCTTCCTAAGTATATGTTATAAAAAATGTTTTTACTTTAATAATATGTCATATAGTAGCGTGTATAAGCAAGTGTGAGTGTTTTGCACTTAAAGTATGGAATATATCTTAACATATTTAAATATGATTGTGGAATTACGTATAAAGATAAGATGATAAGAAGATAAATATAGAAATTGAAATGTTAGACATTGATAAAGTGATTTATGTCCTTAGATAATAATTCTTACTTAAGGTGGATCTGAATAATAGGTACAGAAATAAGACCAGACCATAAGGAAGTGAGAGATGTATTCGCCATTGATGTTGATACCGCGTTCTTTTCAGCGCAGCGTCTTAAACAAGTCCTCCATTGCATTAGCGACCAATTTCGGGGATATAACGTCCCCTTGTCTCACTCCTCGATGTAATTGTATGGGTCTTGTATGCTGATCCAGTACTTAGACGGACATAGTGGCAGCTTTGTAGAGACATCTCAACACTTGGATGTATCGCCAATCTACTTGGCAACGCTGCAGGTACTCCAGAACAGACCAGATCTCGATCGAGTCAAAGACCTTTTCATAGTCCACAAATGCTAGATACAGGGGCTGATTATACTCTTCGGTCTTCTGTATTATCTGCCGCACTGTGTGGATGTGGTCTATGGTGCCATATCCGCTCCGAAACCCAGGCTACTCCAGTGGTTGGTATTCGTCGAGTCTTCACGCAAGATGGTTCGTAATGACTCTTGAAAACAGCTTATTATATAAGCTGTTTTCAAGAGTCATAACGAACCGTCTATATATATATACGCCACATATATATATGTATATATACGTCTATATATATATATATATATATATATAGACGTGGCTCAAGAGGGAAATGAGCCGATAGTTCTTCAACATGGTTTTGTTACCTTTTCTGAATATCAGAACGACCACACTCCTACTCCACGCCCCTGGAGTTCTCCCTTCGAACAGGACAGCGTTGAAAAGATTTTGGAGCGCCTTTAGTAAGGGTTTACCCCCAGCCTTTTACAGCTCTGTAGTAACGCCATCCTCTCCAGGGGCTTTTCCATTTTTTAGCTGTCCAAGAGCCATCTCGATTTCGTCAATGATGACTTCTGGCAGATCTTTGTTGTAGTGGCGTGTTAATGTGGCTCTAGGGTCCTCATTTTCGGGATCAGGTGGAGATGCATGCGAAGCGTGCAAATTGCCATAGAAGCTTTCTACTTTCGAAAGGACGGCCAGCTTGGAAGTGACGACTTCTCTGCTTGCTGTGGTCAACTTTGTCAAATGGCTTCTTGCAAGAGATTGCACAAATGCTTTTGAACCCCGATTCTGCTCGATTACTCTTTCAATCAAAAGAGTATTGGAGCATCGGAGTTCGGGTCGTACAAGCTTACTAATCTCTCAATTTAGATCCCGCTTTGCTGATGAAGTGACCAGCAGGTTCTCACGTCGTGCCTTCATTAACCCTAGTGTCCTCTCTGAGAGTTTCGACTTCGTGCTTTTACGCTTAATTTAACAAAATCTCGTACCTTCATTCCTGAGGATCCAAACCACATTTTCTAGGTTCTGATTTACGTCTCTTGTGGTTTCCATGAGACGAAATCGGTTTTCCAGATTTGACTGGAATTTTTCAGATCCCATCTCGACTTGGAGCAGAGTTGGTCGGAGCCTGGATTTCATCATGAGGACACGTTCAGCCTTAAGTTGACATTCAGAGAAGCTCGGACTAGTCGATGATCACTACCGTTGTTAAACCTATTGAGCACTGAGACGTCTCTGAATATGTGCCTCCTGTCCGTTATGATGAAATCGATCTCATTTTTGGTCATAGCGTCGGGGATTTTCCACGTCCACTTTCTTTGGGGCCGCTTCTCGAAAAATGAGTTCATCGAAAACAGCCCCTCCCGCTCGAGAAAGTTGATGAGCATTTGAGTACTATGAGTCCTGTTTATGAATCCATGGGATCCTATTATCGATTCGCTGCAGGTTTGTACTCCCACTTTGGCGTTGAAGTCACCCATAACAACATTGTAGTGGGTTTTAGTAACAAAGTGGAGGGCCCTCGATATGTCATCGAACATATCCTCCACCTCATCGTCCGAATAAGTTGAGGTCGGTACTTACACTTGTATTACCTTGAGGCTATACCTCTCGGTAAGCTTGACAATGAGGTACGCTACTCTGTTCAACTCACTTGAAATTTCCACAACGTTTCCAGAAAGCGAATTGTTTACGAGAAACCCCATGCCACCTTGGGATCGTTGGTCTCCCTCGCGGAAGTACATCAGGTGGCCTGAGTCGAGAATTATGGTCTCCTCCCACTTTCTTCGGACTTCACATAACCCTAAGATGTGCCACCTAATCTTCCCAAGTTGTGCCAGATGCGAGTCTAGTCTTAACGTGTGGCCGTTAAATGTTTCCAGGGTCAGTCGTTTGTGGTGGCCTCCCGTAACCCGGTTTCTTAGCACCACCTGTCCTGCCGTAAGCATGGTCGCCACCATGAACAGGAATAGCGGGACTACCGGGAACTGGGGGCCGTGACTTTTGTTGTTTATTCATGGAGGGATTTGCCCATAATCACCATGATAGGCTGGCGGGTTGGTGATCGCAGAGCGTGGCTTGTTGCACCGGTGACGCTGTTGCCCAACACCGGCCTATTGTATTTAGTTACGCCTATTGGGATGGATATACCGCCTTCGGTTGATCGCCAGAGCCTCGTTTGTTATCCAGCAGGGGGCACCGCGTGAAGGTGAGATTGGCTGGAAACGAAAGATTGGGGTACACTCCAAAATCCATTGATTAAATTTGATTATGAAATTATCAAATTTAATCAATGGATTATTGCTGTCGTGCCGTTATCTATAAGAAAACACTATCGATTGATTAATCGACTATTATATAACTACCCGTTTGTGTTCATCACTGAATTGATACATGATTCACACAGAAATAAAAATGATAAGTTCGATTCATAATCATATCTTCTGTCTTTGTAATATTATATAGGAAATAGATAAGATAACTATGTAAAAATATTTTTGCACACTAACATGTATCAGCGGATGCACACGATTACTGAATAGTTATCCTTAGATCACACTGACTATTAACACAACTTGACTATACTCTAGATACACAAAAAAAAGATTGAGTTCATTCAGTGAAATAAATATTTAAAATTTTGTATATATAGTGAAATAAACACGGACAATTAACACACAACGCCATCTGGTCCCAAACTAAGGATAGCTTGTATTAGCCTTTGTATGTGCCTTTGGCACCCTCACTCACTCGGTGAAACAGACTCGCTGTTTCACACCTGTTTTCTGTGAGCCCGTGGCATCACTCCGGCCGTGCCAGCTCATTCGACCGAAGCGTGGCTCTTGTACGTACGGTACGGCTAGTTATTTCACTGCTGCCAATAAAATAAATACTAGTCTTAAATAATCCAATCTGTAGCTGTGGGTGATGATCCTATAGCTGAGAGTACTTAAACACAAGAGTTGGATGTTTCCAAGTAATTGCTGAGATTTGGAGTTGAACTGTTTGGTTGGTCTTTGAAATTATTGTGTAGTAATAATTAGTAAAAACCTTTAAGACTCTTGATTAAAATAAGCGTGACTCCCTGAGCAACTTGCATCGCTTTACATGGTACATCTCATCAACAACCCATAATGGCCCACTGCTGTGCTCGAGTCACCTCTCAAGAGAGGGTTAAGGCCATACGTCCCCAAGCTGGCCGAGTGCGTGTTGGTTACTGGCAAGAATACGTTGTGGCTACGTATCCTGTCGTTGGATGTTTTGAAGCCGCCTGAAGGCCTCTAACTAAGCTTCACGACTGTTATCGTATGATAACAACCGGGACCGAAAGCTTAACGTGACCGTGAGAAGCAGTTACAGACGAAATAATTTTGAGATCTTCTCATGAAAGCATGATAACCATCTACAAATTTTGAAACTTCCGCGTTAGATAATATAATAATTATTTTCACGGGGATTAACGTGATCACTTATTTAAAGGTATTACATACCTCTGATTTGCCTAACGTTTCGACCATGGCTCGTGCAACCTGGTAAATAATTATTATAACTATTTTCAATCTTATCTTTTTTTCCGTACCTCAAAAAGAAATAATGGAACCCTTATAGGATCACTGTGTTGTCCGTATGTCTGAATGTCAATACCCTTTTTTTAGGTTCGCGCGTCAAGCAGAAATTTTAATACTCAGGTCTACTGTCTAAAATAAATCTAAGTCCTAAGCCAAGGCAACCTAAAGATACAGCCATTTACGCAACAAACTTTCGACACTCGCAAGGGAATCAAAACCTACAGGGTACTTCCTGTGCACTCAGAATCTTGAAATCTGGTACGAAACAACGTAAAGCACAGCACAGGTAAAGGAAAGATTGCAAAAAGGATAATTTTTAATTACATCATATAACAAGCCGTCTATGCTGCAAATTTTCGACACTCTCAAGACAATCAAAACCTACAGGGTACACAGAAAATTTGGTACAAAGCAATGTCTTACAGCACAGATAAAGGAAAAATTGCGAGGAGCATATTTTTTTAGAATCATATCATACAATATACCTACAGATTTGTACGGAACCCTCAGTCCGCAAGTCCGACTCGTACTTGGCCAGTTTTTTTTCATATTTGCACTTAATCGATCGTCATCGCGTCGCTTACGTTGCGTTTATCGCGCGTCTGTCAAATCGAACGATTGTCAATTTTATTCTAGCCATTTGAACAGGCAGAACTAGGCAGTACCTGTACTTTGAGAGGTCTTAACATCTAGAGACGGTGCCCGCTTCAGCGCGGGCAAGCGCTGGGAGGGGTTCGGATGGCGTAAGAAAGCGGTTCCCGGATCTCTCCCGTCTCAGGCGCAGAAAGGCACACCGTGATGGTTTAGTGGGTAGTCTGGCTGGGGTCAGTCAANGGGGTTCGGATGGCGTAAGAAAGCGGTTCCCGGATCTCTCCCGTCTCAGGCGCAGAAAGGCACACCGTGATGGTTTAGTGGGTAGTCTGGCTGGGGTCAGTCAAGAGCCCCACACAAAGTGAACCTCCTGTCTCCGCGGGGGTGGGTGGGGGAAGCGAAGGGCGTAAAGGCATTCCACCACGTAAAAAAAAACCAGACTATTGATAAATATATATCCGCAGAACTACTCGTGGACACGAATAGCAGGAACCGACGGCCGAATTTGTCTAATACAAGAGGAGCGATCCCCGAAGCCGCTACCTGTATTTCATACGAGTCTGCTCTGACGTTGTTTTGTGCCGTAAATGTGCTTGGCCAAAGATGTTTAAGATAGCTCAGGGCAACGGCTTAACGTGCTGTCTAAGACTCGGGCGTGAGACACCGCCAAACTACTATACTATGGCTTGTTAACTTGTAAGAAAACCCAACAACACTTTCGGTCCGACTCGAGAATCAAACCAGTAACCTTTTGATGGCATACACTTACCATTGAACTATCAAGGCAGTCTTACTTACATATAGAAAGTGATATTTTAAATATTGAAATATTTTTTTAGTTTGTACGCTTTATTGTTAGAAAACATTAAATATTATTCACTTATACAGTATCTTAATACTAAGGCAATACATTTTGCTCCTCTAGCTCCGACACAACCGGAGTATTCTGCAGTCATGCCTAGATAAGCATATTTTTATAAATAATTGCACACGGTTAATGTTCGTTCTTAATTATCGGTGAAATCTTGGGACAATGTCCTATTCATAATGACTGGGCAGTGTGAATCATAACAATAAAAATCTTATTAATTACTTAGTAATAATAACGTAACAATATTTAATAATAAATAATAATACTACTACTTTATTTGCAAAACACAGCATATAATCAGAATATAAGTTTTCAAACACAGAAAAAAATTAAGAAATCAAATTGTGATTGTTTTCTTTTTTGAGGCATGTAACATTTTACATGACAAAGTCGGTCAAGCCAAATTACGTTAGTGAGTTTGATGACGTGTAACAATGTGCAGTAACACATTATTGACCGTCATACGAGAAACAATAATTACATCCATATATCTTACACGTAACAAATCAAACCTCTTTAACAGAATAATCAATCATGGCAACGAGAGTTATACGCCATGACTCAGAAAAGGGGGACCTTCAGCGTTCACAGCGATGGGCACGGCCTTTCAGAGCCCACAATAGCAGTTGACACACAACGCCAACAAGTTCCAAAATAAGCAAAGCTTGTACGATGGGTATGTCGCGACTTTTACATACAAAGCAACAACACAACGCCATCTATCGAAGATACGTCGAACTACGGAGAAACGGAGGAAACGAGAAACTACCAATCCTGGATCGCGTAATAGAAGTTCTCGCGCCGATTAACATATATAAACAACTTCCCAACATCAACCATGGGGCAATGGCCTGCCAGGTGTGATCACCTCGCCTGGGCGGAGGATGCTCCCTTAGAGTTGGAGGGTAAGGTGACCCGTTCCTGCACAGGTACTAGACAACTAGTATATATATACATATTCATACATACTTTGTTTTGTAAATACGTACATTTAATACATACAACACACCCAAACTTCAAAAAGTTAAATTGGTATGTATATTTGTAATATTAAAATAACCGCTTTTACTAAATGCATATGTCTGTATATAAGGTACATATTTCCAAATAATATTTTCGTTTGAGTGTCTGTTTGTTCCGGCTAATCACTGGAAAGCTGAACCGATTTTGACGGGACTTTCTTACTACTTAGGCAACTTTTTAGACACACTTTGCCTCGCGGCGTTACTCGCGGTTTTCACCATTCAACATTATTCAGGACAGCACACCTTTATATAATAATATTTTAAACTAGTTTCTTTTTAACATTTCGACTTCTCTTGTGATCTTGATGACCTGAAAAAAAGATACTAAAAATGTATTTAATATTCAAAACTATCTGTACCTAACAATTGTTTATTACATATTTAAAATAAAAAAAATGCGGTTGCGTAAATATCTACCATCTTTATTAAGTTCATTGTAGAAGAGATAGAAAATACTGAAAAGTTTTTTTTTTGATGTACCCAGTGTCACTCTCCCGTCTAAGACGAATCTATTAACACCACTCACATAAAAATACGACAAGCCGTTTAGGCTTTAGGGCACGCCAAAGAAATGTACATATGTACATACAAACAATCAAAAAACAAAACCCTCCTTCTTTCGCAGTCGGGTAAAAAGGCAACTCCCGCATTAGGAATATATATTTTATGTCGCGGAAGACTACAAAAATACATCGAACAAACACATAGAACGTCAAGACTCAGAACAACAATTTGTGGACCACACAAGGTGTTGTTCCATGAGAGATTTGAACCCTCAACACTTGGCGCCGTAGAAAGCAAATGCTTGGACCATTAGGATAACTTATTTTAATATAATACAGTAGCAGTTTGTGCTTAGTTGCTAATTTCGATTTTCTAGTCAAGTTTGTTATTTAATCTTTACTTAAAAGATTATTAATCTGAAGAGTTTGTTTGGTTCAAGCGCTTCTCACAGGAACTAATGAATCAATTAAAAAAATATTTCTCTATTATATAGTCAATTTAACGAGAAAGGCTGTAAGCTGTATATCTTAACGCTACGCCTTAAAGGAGCAATGATGAACGTTACGAAAGCGGGGGGTTTTCTTTTCGTTTTGAGAGAAATTTCATAACTTCATTCTTCTTACGTGTGCTTCATAAACATTTAAAGTTTTGGAATATAGTCAACTATTGCTGGGGACATACATTTTACAGATAAATTACACCTAATATTATTAAGTGATTAGGATACCTACTTGCCAGAAAGTATTTCCTGTATTTCTTCGAAGGTTTTGCCTTTGGTCTCCGGTACATATAACAGCGTGAAGAAGAATGCTAATACACTACACACTCCGAAAAAGAAGAATTCATAACCCATTCCTATAGATTCCCCAATTGGACCGAAGAACCTGCAAAGAAGAATGATGTTAAATAAACTTGAACAAAATGAAGAAACTTTTTAATTGAAGCATATATTCGTTTGTAAAACTCTTGTGGCTCCAAAAACTTTACAAATTTTAAAAGACAATGTTCTATACCTGGTAATGAGGAACATCAAAATCCAACAGAACGAAGTAGGTATAGGTGAAGCGATGGTCTTGACTTCGATTGGGAGTAGTTCCCCGATGAGGGCCCACGGCAAAGGTCCGATTCCGATGCTGTAGGCCACGATATAAATTGTCAAAGAAAGAATCGGCAGAAAACTAAGATTTTCTACTATAGGGGCGTGATTGTCGGCAAGGGTGAAGTACATTCCTAGGAAACCCTGAAAATTGAATTTCATTTTAGTATGAACATGTCGGCCTAATACCCATACTGACATAGCCACGCAGTCTACCTGCGAAGCCGGAGATCATGGCTGCGATTTAATAATATTGCGGTTAACAGAATGATGCGACTTAATAAGTTATTAAAATCGATTAATAATCGAGATATTTTCCTTGTTAGTCTATTCAAAATAGCTTGGAATCCGTTAAAATAACACATAACCTTAATTTGGGTAATCAATGGGATTGATAAAATCTAAAAGAATATCTATCCCCCTTATTCGAAATCATGTTATAAATATAAGCAACGGTTTTAAGATATTGCCAAATTTAAGTCTTTGAGTTTAAAGTGGCAAATAACACTATTGCTTAAAGTTAATTAAAAATTAATAACATTTAAGTTAGTAATGGGGTCAATGTTTAGATATATATTAAACTAGTTAATCCGGCGAACTTCGTACCGCCATATTCATTTTCGTGTTTTTTTTTTTCCCAATTACCGAAAAACTTACTTTATTAAGCCTTTTTTTTACGTGTGGAAACCCCCTCGGGCCTTCACCCCACCAGGGTTTACGGCGGGGCGGTGTGTCGGAATCGAACCGACTAAAACCACACGGTGTGCCACTCTGCGCCTGAGACGGGTGAGATCCGGGAACCGCTTTCTTACGCCATCCGGACCCCTCCCAGCGCTTGCCCGCACTGAAGCGGGCACCGTCTGATGGTAAAAACTCTCAATTTAGGTGACGTACGGCACACGCGTAACATCGCCCCCTCGCGGCTGGCCTGTGAATGGAGTGGATGGAGGGGAAGACCCGTCCCTCCCATCCGCGGCCACACTCAGGGCGGCATGAGGCGCTGGTAGGCGGGCTGGATCGGGTCCCAGTGGAGATCGTCCTCCCGGGTCTTCTCCGCCGCCTCCTTCTTTGAGATGACTTCCTCGCAGAAGGTCGCGACCGCGGTAAAACTGCTCTCGCCGCCGGTCACGGAGCGTACAACGGCCGGCTACGAGAGATCTCCTCCGATGACTGCAGTGAGGGCCCAACGCTGCGGCGCCCAAGCGGGGCACACCGCCAGTGTGTTCTGGGCCGAGTCCTCACTGCAGTCGCAGTGGTGGCAGGCGGGACTCAATTCCCTCCTGGTAACCGAGTGCAGGTACTTCCCGAAGCAACCTTGCCCGGAAAGCACCTGCGTCAGTCGGAAGGAAAGGGTCCTGTGCTGCGGCCCTGCCCACTCGAGGATGACCAGCTGGAGAGCCTCCACGGTGGCGAAGCCAGCACGTGGAGCCTCCAGCCGCGAAGACCCGTTGGCTCGTTAGCCATCGTGGCTCGACCGGCGGCTTCACGCCACTGGCGTACCTCTTGGGGCGGAGGGTGCATGCCACTCTCCGCCCGGAATTCAGCCACCCATCAATAAACTTACTTTAGTAAGCCTGTGTTAACTTCCCGAAGGGCCGCAGTGTGTATGACTAAGCGGACTAAGAAAATATAACACCTCCAAATTTTCCTTAATTTTTTTCTATACAAACCTTATCCTGACAATAACAAATACTTTAAAAAATCCAATTTGGTGCCGTCGATCGAAAGTTATGCGCGTACATACATTTTTGTGATTCATTTTTATTTTTATATATAAATTGAAAAATTTAAACATGTAGTGACAGCATTGATTATTTACCATGCTAATAGCCGTACCAGCGGTGGAAATGAGCAGGAGAATGCGACGTCCGTACTTGTCCACAACGAAAGGAGTAATACCTGACGCCCCAGTCTGTAACATAAACATATATAAGTACTAGCTTTTGTTCGGGGCTCCGCCCGCCTAAATGTCAGTTATCGCGATAAAAAGCAACATATGTCCTTCCTCAGGAATTTATAATATTAGTATTTATAATATTGGTATAGATTTAAACAAAAGTCTAGTCTAACTAATAACTTTTAACGAGCAATTCTTCTGTAGTATACCCCCTGTATATTAAACTTCATGAAAATCGTTGGGGCCATTTCCAAGATTCAGATTATATATATATTTTTTTTTTCATGAAAGTTGATATTCATGGAGTTTCGGGGACATTAAATCGACCAACCTAAGATTAACGTTTAGAATCAATGGCCATCTAGCGCCATCGATCGCATCTCGAGCAAACTACACTGGAATAAGATCTATTACGCTGTCATCAGGGCAGAACAGAGGGCGGCACAATTTTTTTTTTGTTATTGGACCTTTTAGATTAATAAGACTATTATAAAACTTTACTATTTTATATACGATAGAGTGATATTAAATCAACAACACCCTACCGTAGTCCAGTACTGGTGCATAAACTTATTTTATTACCAATTCGATCAATTTTCGGATTTGCAATATTAATTTTATCATACTTATTGATTCTATCGATCTTTAATTGTATAATTATTATGTTTAATTTATTATTAATTTAATTTAATAATACACTAGCTTTTGCCCGCGGCTTCGCTCAGGCAGAAGTAGATATTTTCATCCCCTATTTTACTCTCTTGAGGGTGGCATTTCCAAAATTCTTTTTTTAGTGCTCTCTTATGTTACATAAAGAACCTACATGCTAAACCTCAGGCTTGTTGGTTCAGCGGATTGGGCTTTGCGTTGATCTCTGGGTATCTTAGTCAGTCAGTCACCTTCCTCTTTTATACATATAGATAGAGACTAGAAGGAGGAACGAGGATCAAACCAAGTGGCGTGCAATTGAGAGGCCTTCGTCCAGCAGTGGACTGCGATAGCCTGATGATGATGTTGCCTGCGGCTACGCTAGCATGATTTTCGGTTAAAAAATTCAAAGCATCTACATGCCAAATTTCACTAGCGGTTTAGCTGTAAAAGCATTTTTTATATGGAATAGGGGCAAACGAGCAGACATATCCCCTGATAGCAAGGGGGATGGGGGAGGTGTTGGGGTAGGGGTCCCCGGTATCCTCACTTACTCGGTGAAACACAGCGCAGGTGCTGTTTCACAGGGGTTTTCTGTTAGGCCACCATATCACTTCGGTCGAGCCGATCCTTACATATCGAAGCGTGGCTCCCATACGTTAAAACGGACAGACTTACTTTTGGATTGATACTATTAGTACAGATTAATTAAATAGAAATTGATGACAGTTTGAAGAATAAAAACTAATCGTAATAACCCGTTCTAATCCTAAACTCTAAGAATAAACTAATACATAACAACTGTTGAAAATTACCAGCACAAGGCCTATAATGATAGTAGCAATAGCAGATTCCAGGTTCATTCCAGATGCATCGAAGATAATGATCATGTAGAACAAAACAGCATCAATGCCGCAAAACTGCTGGAAGAATAACAGCACACAGCAAATAAAGGTGGCCTTGAAGTTATTTCCTCGGAAGAGATCCTTTACCTGGAAATAAAATAACTTAATTAATGAAACTTACATTTGTGGTGGAACAGGTCACATGTCCCTCCAACACAAAGGGAGGATCCTCGAACCAGGCGAGGTGTTCATGCCTGGCGGGCCATGAACTGCCCAACGGTTGATGTTGGAAAGTTGTGTATGTTAGTCGGAGAACTTCTATTGCGCTATTTAGGATTGGAAGTTTCTTACTTTTCTTCGTTACTCCGTAGTTCGATGTTTCTTCGGTAGATGGCGCTGTAGTATATTTCTGTTGTTGCGTTGTATGTCGAATCCGCAACACATTCTTTAAATATTTAATAGTAACGGAAAAGGTGACGGGTCAAAACCCTGTTCCTGGCTTGGTTCATGTGCGCTGTGGTATAATAGCGACAGAGTTAAAAATGTTAAGACTATATTTGTTTTATTATTTTATTTGTTACACATTCCTTCAATTATTTATTTATTTAACTAGTGTAACAATGAAAACAATAAAACAAATCTTTTCTTTGTGAGATTAAATCAACAGAGTTCATAAATCCTATCCTTCGACAACTTCAGTTTTTCCCAAAAATGTTACAGTTGGTATAAGTACTAATGACTAACTAAAAACTTAACTAGACTTTCTAAATATACAATACCAGAAACGTTCATGATCTAACCATATTCAGAATACCTAAAAAAATAACTCAAATCATTTTCATTTTAATAGAAACAAAAGATCAACTTAAATTTTTAGTTTTGTGCATCTATCTTGTTTTAGCTCTGCATCGTTCTAAGGTTAACTGGTAGAAAATACCTACGGCATTAAGTCTACCTTTATTAATGTGCATAACAAATAAATTAGAAAAAAAAGAATATAAGTGACAATCAGCGGACTTATCGCTCACGGAAATATTTTATAGACAATCTTATACATATATAGTAGTAAGATAATTGTTTCTGATTTAAAGTTACTCCATAATTAATAACATATGTAAGATATCGTCTTATGCTGATGGATATATCTGCGTGTGATATGATACAAAACACTCACCGTCGCAGTTCTAGCCATGGCAGTAGTAACCTCAGCATTCAGTTTATCTAGCTCAGGCTGCACAGCTTTGGCAGATCGACCCCGAATTTTAGCCAGACACTTGGTTGCTGCTTCCTTATCATCTGCAAGGTTTAAATCAAGATATTATTGTGCAAAACTAACTGGTTTAAGGTGGAGAATGGAAAGTCTGTTGGCTAGACAAGATGACGGACGAATCATTATATTCACACGGTGGCCAAAATAGATTAGATCCAACTGTTTGAACAACATCCTGAAGTTGAGTGTTCTGAAGAGTTCTTCAAATTAGTCCCTCCTTCTCCCTTTCTCTACAGAATGACTCGTGCCGACCTTGGAAGTCACCGCTTCAGAGTGGTAGACATACGCTTTCGTACTCATTGCTTCGATTCTTCCTTCTTGTGCCGAGCGAGCGGTCCAACCTGGAAATCACTACCAGCGCACATGTCTTACGTTGTTTAGTGTCCTACTATGATCCCAGGTCCTTTAAGCGGGGCGTGAAAAAGCATCTCACTAGGCCGCCTTAGTATGGGTCACCATGCTGCATTCGCGAGGAGGCGACGTTACGCTTGTGCCGTACGTCGCCTAAATTGAGAGTTTTACCATCAGACGGTGCCCACTTCAGTGCGGGCAGGCGCTGGAGGGAGCTCCGTATGTCGTAAACAAGTGGTTTCCGGATACCTCCCGTCTCAGGCGTAGATTGGCACACCGTGTGGTTTTAGTAGGTTCGGTTCCGACTCACCGCCCCGCTGCAAATTCCGGTGGGGTGAAGGCCTGAGGGGATGTCCATTAAAGGCATTGGATGGTGACTACCACTTTTAGATTCTAATCATGCTTTCTATCAAGCAGAGCAGAGTCATTTTGGCAGCTCAAACTCTTTTAGTATGACTTATATTAAATTTTATAAAACCTCCTTCAACACTCTGTTAAGTTCTGAAAGTATCTAATTTCATTTCTAAAATGGACTGCTGGACAAAGGGCGTTCTTAAAACCTCATATTTGCTTGGTATAACATGTTGGCCAGGTGGATTGACATAGTTGGGTTTGTTATAAGTTTTACTTTTCCAGTATTGTTAGTATTATTATTGTCTGTGGCTTGCCCCCTTAGTTAGCTCTTGCGACGCCCATAGAATGAATAAGGTTAACGACACTTTGTATTCGTAATCAAACACCGCACGGATAGAAACGCTCCAAGATTATAAAGTTTAACGTAAATAGCTTATTAAGCGTCCAGTTAAAATAGTGTTAACCTTCGTCTTTGACTTAGTACTTTAATTAATTGAATTTTATTAGGCTTTTCTTACTTTTAGTCAGATGGTACATAGGTGATTCTGGCATAAATATCATTCCTATACAGAACACAGCCACAAATAAACACCCCCCGTACGCGATGGTACTATAAGACGCAAAGGGTCCGATGAAATAAATAGGCAAGAAACCAGCGGAGTTGAAGAGCTGCAGGAAAGAACCCAATGCTCCTCTACTGTCAACCTGCAAAAAGAGAAACATAAGATTGTAGTAAGTAATCATTCGGATATGTATCGTGTATAACCAGAAAGAGGAACAATCAGAAGATCAGTAAATTATAATTCAACCAGAGCAAGAAAATTTATTGTGTACAGCTTTAATGGTTCGTGCTAAATGTCTAATAATATGAATGCAATTTATAAAGATTCTCGGTTGACGAGACAGAACTCATTTTAAGTTATTTTATGTTTTGTTTTTTCGGACAATTGTCATTTCCCTAACAATAGTTAGGTCATTATGACTAATAGTGGTCAAAAATATGGTCCTCCATCATTAAAAAGATGGCAAAAACAGACAACCAGACGGTTATATCATAACATTATGTGACTACCTCAGCCAATGGACTCCTATAGCTCATGAGACACAAGTCCTTTGGATTCTTTATGTACTCCCTCCATACCGTGGTACATACAAGTGAGGAGCACTTACTTCTAAAGCAAACTAAAGAATCGTAATATTCTTACCGTTGCTATTTCTGCGCAATACATCGGTGAGTTAGTAAACAGCATTCCTACGCCCAACCCACAAAAGAGTCTAGCTACATATATCATGTATAAGGTAGATGAGATTACTAATAAAATCCATCCCAGCAGCAGAGGGATTCCACTGCATATGAGACTCCATTTATGACCCCACTTTGATGACACGAACCCAGCCAGAAATGGACCTGTAAATCAATCAAAATTCACGTTTTAAATTAGAGTTTTTAAGTCATGAATCTAGAAAAAATATAGTCCCTTGACTATATGATCATGATTTTTTTATTTTTTGTATCAAAATATAGGTATTTATACATTACAAATATCTGAACTTAGAATTCATTTATTTTAAAGGTGAAATGCACATTATTTGCGGGGTCAAAGCTTGAAAAGAAAAGGCTATATAAAAAGGCCACTTTAATATTATTTGATGCAAATGTTAATTTTCCTCAGCAAAAAAGTCGGTAGCACGTTTTCTTAAATTTGAAGTGAGAGTCCAAATGTCTAATTCTATAAAATAAATCTTCAATCTAAATTTAAATACGTGAAGCAAAAACTTTGTAATCCTTTTTACGAAAACTATGCTAACGAAGAAGTTTAAATTCGGTACTGTTTAACTTTAAATGGAGGGAGAGAACAGAAAGCTGAAAATAATAAATAAATAAATGATGATGAAGATTATACTTCCACTAAATAAAACTGATACTTACCAAAAATTGATCCAATGGCAAGCAAGGATCCAATCCATGCTTCTTGTTCTGTCGTTACAGCCTCTCCTATTGGTGATATAGTAGCATTTCTCAATATCGGATGTACAGGAGATGTCCATGCAACAGTATAACCAGTACTAGCCATCCCGATGTTGACTGTAAGATGAAGATTTAATACAATATTTTATTTTTATCTAGATTCGACTCTAATCAGTGTTCAAACAGAGTTCAAATTCAGCTATAATATTATAATTGGTTAGGATAAAACTTATTATATCAATTCGTTAGAGTTAGTTACTCAAGGTAGAAAGTCTTAACCTGCAGACGCTTTCATCAAGATGCCTGAGCCCTAGCCAAATACACATTCCACAAACGCAAACGTTATTAGAATACTAACAAATGTGTCGAAATGATATCGTCTCAGCCCTAATTTAGATGTTCAAAACCAAACATTATCCAAAGAGAATAGAGGCGTTTGTGATTGTAGAAAGAATTGAATAAAATTGATGCGTAACTCTTGCATTTTGCGTAAGAGGACTGGTTAGAATGCACAAAGCTGACTTCCAAACTAAATTCTAGCTAATTTGAACACAGGAGGGACTTAATTAGTAAATTCTAGACAGAGATTTTTAAAGTTACTTTTTTTGTTGATAACACCGTTACATTTTTTATATCCTTTATTAATATTTTGTATATGTCTACTATAAACTATATCATATAAAAGTGCTTGATATTGAACATTATTGTTAATATATATTACATATATTAGTGAATCTTCACAGAAGAGTTATTCTTCGACATATTTCAGTCGGATTGGACGGAGTGGCAGAGCAATCAGTTGATACCTGGAACTCACTACCAGCGCATGTGTTTCCTTTTCACTTTGATATCAAGCGGTCCCAGGTCTTTTAAGCGGGGCGAGAAAAATATCTCTAGTGATTAATCAATATGCTGCCTTATCTGCATTTAGAATAAGGATAGTGACCAGAACTCTTGAATTCTAGTTATGCTTTCCGTCAGGGAAAATGGAGTAATTTTGGCAGGCGTAATATTAAAAAGCTTACTGTCTACTGTTATCCCCAGGACCAAAACCAATTTAGAGGAATACGTTAGTTAGTCATAATGGCGTCACAGGGCTATAAACTGTTAAATATATTGTTGAGTCGACATGTTCAAACAAATATGTTTTGTTCCAATTAAATTTCAAGACCTATCTCAACTAATTATACCTTATCATCTAAATACAACGTTAGATATTGTTATGATAACTAATCTATATTAATATTTTAAAAGCGAATATGGGTTAATTTACTTAGTGCGCTTTTATACGTTAGACTGAATGTAGTTTTATGGTAATTATGGTAATGGTAGTAGGTAAAAATTATGGCTGATTACCATACGGTTGATTTCAGAAAGTTGTTTATGGTTATTCTATTCGACGTTAAAACTTTCATTCAAAATTAGTAGTCACTCCGTAGTTTCATTGTTAAATGAGATTGAAATATATTCTTCATAGCCTATTGTGGCGCGACAGTTGTTATTGGGAAGTGGTTTATATACTAATCAGTATACTACAAGTAACTACTATATAATACAAGATGAGCGGCAACTGCTGACGAGCGTCAAAAAATAAAGGTAACAAATCGATGAATGCCGGCTGCATGCACTATAAAGCATGACTCAATGTTACGTTCCGCCTGAGCTGAGCGTGCAAGCGAAAGCGCGGAATAAGCGATAGACAGACACGATCGGCCTAAGCGTCCGGCTTGTGACGGCTTGCGTCAATGTTTTCATATGACTATGATGTTATGACGTCAAATTATCGCCCGTATTATTGCATAAAATGCGGAAGTCGACGCATGTAGATTGGATGGGTGACCAAAAGTTTTTGGACTAAGAAAATTAGGTTTTATCTTCAATTATTTTACAAGAATTTATTAACCCTCGTGACTGTCTTGATTTTGTGACAATGTTTTCACACGGCATCTTGAGTTGTGTAATTTTTAACAGGGGTTTCACACTAAATAAATATTTACTTACGAAGAAATATTCGCGGCTTTGGTACTAAAATAGAAGGTAATTTCACTATGAATGATAAAATAACTATCTCGTGCAAATAGTTTAATACTGTTATAAAGATACAAATGTCTGATGTAAGAAGATCGTATCTGCATAAAAGTAAAGTATTAAATATTTATTATTCATATTTTTTTCTTTCTTATGTTATAGGAGGCAAACGAGCAGACATATCGCCTGATGGTAAGCGATTACCACCGCCTATGGACTCCCGCAACACCAGAGGCGTCACAAGTGCGTCGCCGGCCTTTTGAGAAGGAGTACACTCTTCTCTTGAAGGTTTGAAGGTCGTATTGGTCCGGGAATACCGAAGGCGACAATTCATTCCACAGTTTTGTTGTGCGAGGCAGAAAGTTCCTTGAAAAGCGCACAGTTGTGTACTGCCAACCATCAAGATGATGGGGATGAAATTTCAGTCGCGAAGGACGATGCCGGAAAGAGACGGCAGAAATCAGCCCGAAGCACTCCTCATGGTAAATGCGGTAGAAGATGCACAGTGAAGCCACATCTCTACGCAGCGCCAATGAGTCTAGCCGAATTGAAACTTCTTGGGAATCGACGATTTGAGTCGCTCTCCGTTGAATGTGGTCCAAAATATATTATTTTGGACCTGAAATTAAGAAAACGGAGTAGACTCTTGTGACACTCATCCTAAGGGTGTCGCAAGAGCCGACCTGGGGAGAAATTACGTATGACAATAGCGCTGCATATAGTAGAAGAAAATTTCCTGAGTAACTAAAGTTAAGGTGTTAGACAAAAAATATCTTATTTAATGAGAGGCCTGTACTATAACAAATACGTGAGGCTGATGATTCATAACCTTATTTCAAAAGTCATTGAAAAAAGGAAATAAGCATACATTGATAAGTATGTGTTCTTTCGTAACAATAAAGAGACAGAAAGGTCTGCTATAAGACGTTAGACAGGGCAGTAGGCTACCTCCACTCTCTGGAGATGTTAAAGACTAGGGATAAAATGGTAAGAGATAGAGAATGGCAGCCTGAACGCACAAAAACGCAATCGGATCAGAATATCAGTAGGCCGATTGGTAGTAGCCATAGTTTAGTCGCAGCCATAGCCAACTTACCAAATCTTCAACATAACTACGTATTATATTATAATTCAGATAGTTATGATCAATTTACGGCCGTTTCCAATAAGCTATCTCCAGTTTAAGCTAAAGATAAGTTATAGAAAACAGTCTGAATTTATCTCAAGAAACTGTATTTGTGGCCTTTGTCGGCAACTAGAACATGTCAAAAATAGGAAAAAACAATGATCCTGCATATCAATCAAAGTATTAAATCAAACACAAAAATTTACAATTATTTCATTGCTGACATCCGCGGAGAAGTTAAAATACTATAAGACCACTTCGTGAGGGTGAACAGTATTTTAAAAGTGGAATGTTGATGTGTGTTGTTGTCAAAGAACGACAATCCGATAAAGTTAAGTGTCTCGAGTTAGCTGCACAAACTTCTGGTGTACTTGGTTATTCACGTGAAGTGGAATAAAATCTGGACACGTCAAAACCAGAAGGTGAACGTATCATTGATGAAAAATGTTAATGTTCAGCTCAAAACTCTGGGCATTGTAAATATATTTATTATTTTTATTTATTTAAACTTTATGCACATTAGTGGTGACAAAGGTGGACTTAATGCCGTAGGCATTTTCTACCAGTCGACCTTAGGGTGATGCAGAGCCAACACAAGGTAGATGCACAAAACTAAACATATAAGTTTATATCATATGTCATTAATAAATAATTAAACCATAAGTAGTAATTGTATTAATACATATAATGAACACGTATTTAAATATCTACATTTACATACATATTAATACACACACACATACATAATATATACGGAATATAAATTCTATATGGGGACAGTACGATGGTATCAAGGTGGATCTGATAGAATGTGTAGAAAATGTTTCCACAATAAATTTTTAAAACTTTGCCTAGTTATGGCCATCTTGATCTCAAGAGGGAGTTCGTTCCATAGAAGGACAGCTTGTACGAAGAAGGTTGAGTGAAGAAAATCAGAGCAATGAGTGGGACATTGTAGAAGCATATTGTTGGAAGACCAGGTATTTAGTGTGGTTTGAAAATACATACTGAAATTGAGTATTAGTAAATATAGCGTTACATTACTTTTGTTTTTTGTATTTTAAGCAGGCTAATATCAGCCTCTTGGAGTTTTAGTAGTATTATTTTATTTTGTTTAATATATATTCACTTTTTTAAAAAAATATTCTGGAATATGATATTATTATAAACAAAGCTATATTGAAAAATAATATATATATGTATACGCATTTTTTATCTGTCATACGTTAGTTCTGCGACTTGCCGCTAGAGAATCTCCCCATTACCAATAAACTATCTCCAGTTTTAACTAGATAAAGGCAATTGATATCGGTAATTACTTAGTCTTGACCATCAAATCGAAGTCAAAAAATGTGTTAAGAATCCAATGTAACGTAAAGCGTATCTGTGTTCTGTACTTGGAAGGATTAATGAAATGACATGTAGAACTGTAAAAAGATGATAGTTTAAACAGTATTTGCTATAAATTTAAAAAAAAAATTCAATTATCTGCTAGAACTGCTAGATTCCAGTAAATATTTAAGCCTATCATAGTTCATAAATCGGCAACGGTAATTCAAATCATACTTTACATGAAATACAATAACACGATACAGTTGAAAAATAACAAGTATAGCATCAGTTATCGTGGGGCCATTCGGTCCAGCTAGCCCATTTGTGTCAAAACATGGATCTCCTTTGGTTAAAAAGATTATCGAAAGCTAAGATATTCCACACTCAAATTTATTTCAATTGATTTATAAAGTAAAATTTAGCGTAAATATTACGCTAAATTTTACTTATTAAAATTATATTAATTTATTAATTAAATACTAATACACACATACGAAATTTATTGTAATTTTATATAAACTTATGTCTTCAAATAACAGTAAATAGATTATCTGCAAATAAATAGACATCCTTTTTTATTGTTTATGCATTTATAAAAAAAAAAGTAAATACGTACCTATACCAGCTATGATATATTGGCGCCATAATTGTCCCGCCTCAACTACCTCCATTCTGCACACTTGTTAAACTGACTGCAAACTTAATTCTAAGTATATATTTAAATGGTTGAACAGGTAATTCCTATCTGATAACTTTTTAAATAACGTGACGTCACTTAAAAAGATACATATTTTGAGGGTGATTAACCTGTATTATACCGGTATTGTGCAAACATAATATAAGAATCTTATATGCATAACTAAAATAGAAAGTAGCTCCTTCTTAACGAAATGGCAGAAGCTACTTCCGATAATAGGTATATATTCAAGTTTTAATAGTGTACTAATTGTGTGTATGTATATTTATATATGTATATATTTGTGTGTGTATTTAAGACATATGTATCCTATATATGTTTATGTATGTTCAAATATTTCTTTCATTCTTTTGTGTACTGTTTGCAGTTAGTTTCATGCGGAAACCTCTGTGCACCACCTTTCAAGATTTCTACACCCCTCTAAGGTTGACTGGAAGAGAATGCCTTGGCCATTAAGTCCGCCAGTGTACAAAAGTGCATAAAGTTGATGAAATGATTTATTGAAACAATTAGTTTAGACTGCTACGGAATGGCATGGAGGGTTCTATTCCCGGGATGGATCCAATGTTTGTATGATCTGCAAATATTTATATCCGAATTTGTTTTTATATCTAAAATATACATAAGTAAACTAACTACAATCATTAAGATCTTCTCAATTGTGGAAGATGGGACGGTGAAACTCGAAATTTAAGTGACTTTTAACAATAATTAGTTTACACAATGTTCAAAAAATTCGTTACATTAACAGACATAAGTCAAGGTAATGCAATGATGTTGATAATGTTCTCCTAACTGAATAAGGTCACGGTGGCCTGTCTCAACGGAAACCGGCAAACTACTTAACAGATATGTATACATACAGGTGCACTATCGGTTCTCCCACTGACACAATCCGAAGGGATGGTTATCCGACACGACCGGGGAGAGATCGGGCATAGAACTGACAACATTTCTCGAGGCACGGGAGTTAAGACCCTAAGTTCCAATCTCTGTTCTATTAGCATATCCATAATCAGAAAACTAAATGACAATTTTTAGAGACCTCTCGATCCGCAGTCGCATACAAAAAAGTTGTTGGACCATATGGACCGCCGGTATCCTCATTTACTCGGAGAAACACACCGTAATCGCTGTTTCACACCGGTTTTCTGAGGCCGTGGCATCACTGCGGTCAAACCGGCCCATTCGTGCCAAAGCATGGCTCTCCCGCGGTAAAAGTAGTACAGTAACTCTGATTTTAGCACGAACGGGCTGACTTAACCGGAGCAGTACTACCTTCTCTCAGAAGACCAACCCTAAAATGACCGTATTCGTGCTGTCGTGTTTCGTTGGTAGTGCGAGACCGTAGTAGACCCCAATGATCCAGAAGCGTCTCAATAAGCTGTAGTGTGTCCCATAGTGTGGATCACCGTCCTTCATTGTTGCATTGTCTCCATCCGCAATGAATATGGTGACAACTACTTTTGGATGCTGCTCATTCATAACACATAAAAAATACATCCTTCGAACCTTTTCCCCTAACTAGAATGAGATCAGCTTTATGTCTGGTACCATAGAGCTGAACTTCGTATTTTTACGTTTAGCGATTGCTACCAGGCCTCCATAACTCAAGTACAAGAAGACATCGAGGTTGTAGAAAAACTGTTGTGGAATTTTTGAAGATCCAACAACACGTAGAAAAACCCAGAAGTCATGGTTTCAGTTTCCAAGTCTGTTTATATATTTAGAAATACATAAGCATCCATCCATCCCAAGCTATCTAGTCCTAAGCTAAACAAAGTTATTGTTAGGAGTACTAGACAACTAACATAAATACGTATATACTTTTTATATAGTAAACACCCAAAAGCCGAAACAAATATTTGTAGATCATACAAACATTTGGTTCTACCCGGGGCTCGAACCCGAGACCTCAAGCCCAGCACTGCGCTATTGAGGCAGTTAAATTAATATTGTTAACTAGCTAAGTTTACGTCACTAAAAGCAAATTTTATCACCAAAATTGATCCAACCGTATACGCGTGATGCCGTGATCACGGGAAATAGGTATTCATTTTTATATATAGATATAAATTTAAATTACAAATAGTCTAAACATCATCTTACGCAACAGACGGTGTGAAAATGTACATGCTCTTTTAATCCCATATAATATAAATAGTTAAATAAATATGTTTTGTGGGTGCAATAAACATTATCAGCACTACTCACTAGAGGACATCTTGTTTTTTAGGGTTCTGTACTCAAAAGGTAAAATAGGACTCTATTACTAAGCTGTCTATTCATCTGTCTGTCCGTCTGTCACCAGGCTGTATCTCAAAAACCGTGACAGATGTATAACTGTTACTGCAAATACTTAAAACAGAATAAAATAAATATTGAATATGTGGCGACTTCCACATACAGAGTCAACATAAATATATGACAACGCCATCCACCGAAGATACACTGAACTACGGAGTAACGTAGTGCACGAAGAAGCTACCAATCCTGCATCGCGCAATAGAAGTTCTCGCGCCGATTAACATATATACAACTTCCCAACATCAACCGTTGGGCAGTAGCCCGCCAGGCATGATCACCTCGTCTGGTCGGAGGATCCTCCCTTTGTGTTGGAGGGACATAACACCCGTTCCTCCACAAATATATAATTAAAATGAATATTTTATTAAAATCACGTTGCAGTTTTGCCGCTTTTACAGATAATGGTACGGAAACCTTTGTGCTCAAGTTCGACTCATACTTGGCCAAGTTTTAGAATTCATTAGTACTGACAAAAACCCACAGAGTTTCAGTTTATTCAACGAGGGTAACTTAGAGACTACTTATATAAAATGGTAGGGGTGCGGATGTCGTTATAAAGCGGTTCCCAGATCCCTCCCATCTCAGGCGCAAAGTGGCATACCGTGTGGTTTTAGTCGGTTCGATTCCGATACACCGCCCCGCCGCAACGAGTGACAGTACGGTCCCCATACTTTCAAGTTACCTTTGAATCACAGAAGACAAACCGTCGTGATGTCATGTTTAATTGCTGAGTGCGACCGATGTGGGTCACCATGCTGCACTGTTGCATTGGTAACCACTACTCTTAAATTCTGCTCCTATTTGCCATCAGGCACAGAGTCAATACCACAGAAAATTTATAGGGTTACCTTGCAAAAAATCGGAAAACAATTTGGACAACACATTCCATTTCTATTTTAGCTTGGTCAGTTTTAATACATTCTCAACACGGGCAGATACACGTACAACATATAGTATATAGTAAATGTATCATTATTTACATAAAGAAGATAGCCACGTGGAGATGCCACGTAAGTCGTTTTGAAACAACTACATATGATTCTTATCAGTTTCTTCAGTAAATATTGTTCTTTTGATGTGTTCCATGTTTCTGAAAGAAAATATACTTATTTTGGTAAGCCAACGTGTTGGTACTACAAAGTAATACGTAATTGTTGTTAACTGCACGGCCTAGTGGTTCAAGCGAATGCCAAGCCGCTTTCTACTGCGCTAAGGTTCGAATCCCACATGGGATAAAACTTTGTGTGATCCACAAATTGTTGTTCTGAGTCAGGATATTCTTTGTGTCCGTTTCATGTATGCTTGTAAAGTCCCGCGACATAGGATGTATATTCCTAATGCGGGATTTGTCTATAAGCAAATTGGCATTCCTAAGGACTGCCGATAGAAGAGAAAACTTATTACTTATTTTTTTTTATTATTATTTATAAAATTTATGTGTTAAATTAGAAACTTCATAATGTTTAAATTTAAATTATCAACATCAAATATTATCATGTCGGCGACGCGAACCCATCAGATTTTTCCGTACAAAAAGGGGTCAATGCGGCCAAAAAAGTTTTGTGACGTCAGCATGCAGGTGACGGCGACGCAAACTCATAAGATTTCCTCCTACCAAAAATGATTTTTGTTCACCTAAAGAGTGCTTAACACGCCTGAAGAAGTTTTCACTTCAAAAAAATACCAAAAAAAATTGTGTGTGACGAAATCTTGAAAAAAGCAAGTCGATTCAGAGTGGTTTACCCTAAAAAACTTGTACTTTCTTGATAATAACTGCATTTACCTGATTATAACGTTTTTTTCTTGTCTGTGCGCCATTGAGGGGGTCTTAAATAATTTTTCCTTTCAAATGATTCGTACATACACGTAATAACTTTAAACGAGTAATTATTATGTATAATCCGGTATTCCACCCCGGACTATTCGATACCTAGGCAATACCTAAAACGTGTACGCAATGTGTGAAATATTATTAATTTTATACTTTGCCTACGCCTAGTTTATTCTTGACTGTCTCGGTGTCGCAGTGGTAGCGCACTACTGTGCTTAAGGTCTCGGGTTCGATTGCCGGGTCGAACCAAGTGTTTATATGATCTACCAATATTTGTTTCAGAGTTTGGGTGTTTTCTACGTATAATAAGTATGTATTTCGAAAAAAAGAATATAATATTTATTTATAAAAGTTGTCTAGACCCATAACACAAGCTCTGCTTAGCGTGGGACTAGATGGCGTTGTGTTAAATGTGCGAAATATTTATTTATTCTATACAATGCCCAATGCGCAGCCAATAGTTTGCTACCTACGAGAACAGGTTAAAAGCAATCCTCTGAAACACATCTAATCTAAATGATTCAACAACAACACAGGGAATCTGGAGTGGTCAATGTCCCTACCTGGTGATTTTTGATAAAGTTGATTTAAAGCTAACAGAACACGTTTCCGTAACGTTTCGTTTCGTAAGTAGTTACATATAATTATTTATATTATTATTTTTACAGATTGCCTAAGGATCAGTAGGCATTCTGTACAATCCTTGGGAATTGTAAAGAATACTAAGGCAAAGTATGTAATAGACAATAATATTTGTAATTTTTTTTTATGTATATTATCACTCCGATCGAGCCGACCCATGCATGCTGAAGCGTGGTTCTCCCACGGGTAATATACGGGCTTGTAGTTGGCCTCTTTCTGAGTAGGAATCCTGACGCTTATATTCAGAAAAGGACGCGAGCATTTTATACGACTCGCGACACCACTCCAACTCAAGTTCGATTCCTGGGTCGGATCAAATGTTTGGACGGATTTTGTTGTTGCCTAGGTATTGTAGAGAATACCTACAGATTGCTGGTAACATATACTCGTACATATCTCAGAAACGGCTCAACCAATTTCCATGAAATCGTTCGTTTTTTTATTTACCAGTAACTTAAATACGTAAACTTTAAAGTGATAATTATTTCTTATTGAGTCAAGTATCTCCTAAACTGCTGGCTTGAAAAATTAAAAAAAAAAACAGAATGAAAAGTAGCGACTGGGCGGTTTGTAAAGCGGTTAGTGAACCTGATAGCTGAGCACTTGTAGCGGCTTTGATTCCCATCCTAGGACATTAAATGTGTCATAATAAAGTTAGCTTTGCTAAATGAGGATATGAAATTTATGTCCACAAATTTATGTCAATTACCCACTTGAAAAATTATTCTAATTTCCAAACAAAAAAAAATCAATCAAATACTTATTTTATTTAAACTAGTAATAGTAACACACAGAAAACTACATTGCGCGTGACCCTAAATAATGCCATCATATGCGAAGAGTCTTATACAAAAACGACAGTTTCTGAAATTAGCGAGTTCACTAAACAAACAAACTGTTAAGCTTTATAATGTTGGTATATAAATGTTCATTACTAATGCATATTTGTTTTAATACGTGGAGAATTTATACAATACACTATTTTATTCCTTCGCAGTCTGTATCTACACAATAAAAACGAAAATGTTCTATAATATGTATAGACAGACAAATAATCCAACAAATATAGACATCCTCCTTCATACGAGATATACTAATCCATACTAATTATTAAAAATTCGAAAACAACTCTTGTATTTCTGTTACACTTTCACGATTGAACAACTAAATCGAAATTGTTCAAATTAACAATGGAGATCATTTGATTCTTGAGGGAAGCCGACGAAGGAACCGACAGTCACGCGGGCGGAGCTGTGGTCAAAAGCTAGTTTAGGTTCAAATGAACGAAACAAGAAACTGTATTTGGTGCTGGTCACATACCACCTACTTCGGTTGACCCCTATTTGATCCCATGACAGAAATACACTCTGTCAAGAAAGTATCGGGAAAAGATCATTAAAACACAATTTTATTCAATCAAATTTATTTAATCACCTTCAAAGTGTGCTGCTCCAGAAACGATACATGATCGTTAAAACATTTTTAAACGCTGTTTCAGGAGTTGAGTTTACTGCTGGCTGCAAATTCTTCTTTAAATATAATGTTCAGACATTTTAACACACAACGCCATCTAGTCCCGAACTAAGCAGAGCTTGTACTATGGGTACTAGACAACTGATATTAATACTTATATACTTTTTTTTTGTAAATACATACATATTATACATAGAAAACACCCAAACTCCGAAACAAACATTTGCAGATCATACAAACATTTGGTCCGACTCAGGAATCGAACCCGAGACCTCTTGCACAGCAGTCGCATTCGCTACCACTACGCCACAGAGGCAGTCAGTTTAAGTTTCCTACCGCTTGTATACGGGTGCCTCAAAGTGGTAATTTAAGTTTAGGAAAAAGAAATATTGACTGGAGCAATATCTGATGAATATGGTGGTTGCTCGATGGTATTTGTAGTGTTTGATTAAAAATTCGTTAACAATGATGGCCTTGTGCGAAGGCGTGGTGCAAAATCCAAGAACTTTCTTTCCAAAAATCTGACCTTGCGAATTGGCACGACCACAAGTCGAGTTTGCTTTCTTAAACGCCGCATAACACACAAACAATATTCTTTATTTACCGTTTGACCTTCTGGCAAGAATTTCGCATGTACAACACCTTGAGTGTCAAATAAAACAGTCTTTGACTTTTGACTTTTGATCGACTTTGGCGTATTTTTTTTCGATTTCCATTGGATGGCGCCACTCCTAAGCTTGTTCACTAGTTTGCATGTCAAACTCGTACCCACCAAACCAGTAACAATGGGTTTCGTGAATGTTGACGAATGGCCTTAACCCTCTCCTGAGAGGAGACCCGAGCTCAGCAGTGGGACATTATGGGTTGTTGAGTCAGAATTGACTCGTTCTAACATGTCCTCAGCGACACTCATGCGATTGAGTTTTTGGAGAAATTCAAGTCTTATGGGACTAGCCGATTTTGAGATTATTAAAAATGGTGCGGATCAACTCGTGAGAAACAGAACGCTCAGCGGCCATCTCTCTCAAAGTTGATAGAGGATTTTCAGTCACTTCCTTCTTCACCATCCTTCACGTTTGGGATGTTAACTTCAGTTGCAGACGTTGATGGCCTACCAGAGCGAGGCACCAAACCGACGACCCTAGACTAACAATCAGGACCACTAATTACTAAACCAAGGACATAATTTTATTTGTCGTTTACTTTAATATTAAAAATATTAAATTTTATGGACAACAATTTTCGTACACAAATACTATAAAATCTATTAACAGCTATTCTTAACTATTGCAGATAATATGAAGGTGGTTCGAAAAGTTTCCGCCCCAATGAAGATATTTTTTTTTCTTTGTACAGTCCTTGAACACAACACACTTCTCCCAGCATTGCACAATACAAATATACACTACTATTTATATATTTAACAGTTTTAATTAACTAAGTTTTTATGTTCAAATTGAATTCCAAAAGTTTTCAAACCATCTAACACATCTGTCTATAATTCGACATTTAATCTTCATCCATTCGCTCGTCTTCTTCCTTCTTCTTCTTTTTCTTCTTCTTCTTCTTAGCACTCGCTTCAATCTCAACAGTCTGCTGGAGTTCGTCAAGAGCTTCTTTCATGACTTCGATGTTCTTCTTGGGAATATCACCAGTCTCATAGAACTTGAGACGATCTTCAACTTGCTGTCGAAGTTTCTCACCAAATATTGAAGACTGAATCTCTGAAAATAAAATAATACAATCAAAATCATTTATTTCTGGTTTTACACATAATTTTTTTTAATTCTGACTTTTTCACCTAAATGGAGCGCCTTTTCCTATGTCTACCCTTGAGAAGAAACGCCGAAACGAACCCAAGGATCTAAATATCTTTTAAAGTCCAGATAATATTTTATTATCAAATAATATTGCCCAGAAGAAAACGCCGAGAGGGATAAGACCGCCAATTGTTATACATACTGTGTGACTGTTCCTTTGTTGTACCATTTTTTACTATGTATATACAATAAAGACAAATAAAAAATATAATAATATATGAGAGAGCTATCTAGGCGTCCACAGTGACCAGTCAAATAAAGGACAGTTTAGTTTTAAGTGGACCAGTCACGACACCCAGGGAACTAGATAAGTAATACACTACAGAACTCAACCTTGTCTGGGAGCCCTACGGATTCGACCCGGTCAGATACACAAAACTCCTGGTCTGTCATAAACTATGAGGAAATCTAGCTCACATGACGCTAATATTCACATTTTAAAAAAAGAAAAATATGTCAAAAGTATTAAGAACCTAATTGTACAGATTACCGTTCAGTTAATCCCTATAGTTGTGTACAGAGATAATTAATGTAGCAGTTTTTTAGTACACAGTACATATAAATGTATGCGTGTGGATATTACCGCTTTGATCTAGCAACACTTTTATTACCACTAGTGGATTAGAACACTAATGATAGATCAAAGTTTGCATTTGACTATGGGACGAACACTTGTTTTTTTTTTTATTCAAAAATATGTCCCAAACACAATGTTGGCAACACTATGAACTGTACTAAATTTAACAAACTAATATTATAAATTGGACAGTAAGCTCTGTCTAAATCGCTGCACCGAATTCAATGAAATTTAGCATGGTGATACTTTAATTCTTGAGGAAGGACATACACTCTATCGCTATAACCACCATATACACGAGAGGAACTGTTTGCAAAAGCTAGTATTTATATATATAAAGAGGTAAACAGTTTTAGCATCCAAATACTAGAACACCGAAAGAGAAGAAGAAGAAGAGAACATTCAATTGAAAGAAAAACACACCAATGTGGCTTTTTGATCATAAACTGGGCTGTCTTCCTAGGTCTCTGATTAAATAGGAGATTTTGTCCTTCTGTACCACACTGGCCAGATGCGTTGGTAAATGGTTTGCTTCAAGTTTTGGGTCTCTTTGCAATGTTGTTACCCTCCGTAGTTTATCCCTTTATTCATCCCTTATGATACCCACGGAATGAATAGAGCTGGTGACACTGATGAATAGTCTCTTACCACAAAGACAGTATCTAAACTAATGATTTTCATCATCACAGTTATCACTTAAGAGTAATGAAGCATTCTTACCAGAGAAACAGTCGATCCTGGACGCTATTGAGCACTTGTTAGCGAGGTACCGGCTGATTCGGCCCTTGTTCTTCAGCCCAGCTCGGCCGATGAACGTAGAGTGGTACAGGAGACCGTACTTGGGCGTATTCGAGCGAGTCTTCAAAGCTCGAAACAGCGCTTTTTCAGCACCTACAAATAAAACACTATTAGTTTATTTATTACGTTGCACAATTGATATTTTTTATGATAATATATTTTAGGTACAACATATTTGTCATTTGTTAGGAAAGGGTTCGCAATGAGTATATCCGTGGTACATTTAAGGTGGCTCCAATACAGAGTAAATTAACGGAAAGAAGATTGAGGTGGTATGGACATATGAGAAGACCAGAATAGCGGGTCGCGCGAACAGCTCTAAGTTTAACGGAAGGCAAAAGAAACCGCGGACGACCTCCGATGATATGGTGGACTAGTATGACCAAGCTCCCGAAGAAGAATTTACCGGACCCGATATCCCTTGACAGAATGTCTTGGCGCCGTGAAACAATGAGAGACAACCCCACCTAAAGAGGGAAAGGACGAGGAAGAAAAATAAGTACAACACTATTATCTGTGGCGATTTCCACATACAGCGGCAACAAAAACATATGACAATTTATAAAGATATCACACAATATCTTTGTACCGCGGGTAACCCCGCGGGGCTCAGCTAAGTACTTCATATATCACCAATCATAAAAAGGGTCTAAGACCTATAGCTTCAAATACAATTGATCAATCAATCAACAAACCATAATGTCCCACTGCTGGGCTCGGTTCTCCTCTCAGGAGAGGATAAAAGCCACACGTCCTCACGCTAGCCGAGTGCGGGTTGGGGACTGGCAAGACTACGTTGTGGCTACGAAATCTTGCCGTTGGATGTTTTTAAGCCGCCCAAAGGCCTCCAACTAAGCTTCACGACTGTTATCCTAAGATAACAAACGGGACCGACTGCTTAACGTGACCTCCGAATCACGGAGACGCTCATGGTGACTTGCCACCAGCGGTCACCCATCAAGGTACTGACCGCGCCGTCATTGATTACCCTCGGTGATTGTTTGTTTTGTTACTAAGTGGCGTGAAATTGGAGAGGCCTATGTCCAGCAGTGGACTACGATAGGCTGAAGATGATGATGATTGTTTCTAATCTACGATAAGTGCAACTAGGCTATGAGCGCCATCAAATACAAAAAAAAAAAAGAAAAGCAGCAAAGTAATTAAGAACTGCTTGTAACAAGTACATATTCTTCATTATATTGTGTAAGTGCACTATGGCACTCCTAGAATCATCAGTCTAGCTATAGACTAAAAAGAAAGCCGTTAGCGTCAGTTTAACCAGACAAAGAGATAACACACCAGGGAGTGTGAATCTCAAACTGATTGTGAAAAGACCTTCAAATCTGATAAAAGTCAAAGGGCAGATTGCAGATGACAAAAAAAAGAATTGTTCACTACACGGCTAGCCTAGTGGTGTAAGTGTAAGTGTAGTGGGTTCAAATCCCACATGCGACAACACACACTTTGCATGATCCACTAGTTGTTGTTCTGGTCTGGGTGTTCTTTGTGTCCGTTTCATATACGATTGTAGAGTACCCGTGATACAGGATGTGTATTCCCAATGCGAGAAGTAAAAAAATATGGTACATACCTAAAATCTGCAGAGTAGAGGCAGGGTACTTGGCCAGGCTGGTGAGTGAGCCGGCCTTAGAGATGAGCCTGGCTCCCACCTGGTCGCCCACTAACGTCGTTAAGTTAGGCGCAACGGATTGCATCTTCGTGTGGAGATACTCTGATATTTGTTTCCTGACAGTCAAGATAAGCATATAAGTAATATGCCGTGGGAGAGCCACACTTCGGCATGCATGGGCCTGCTCGGCCGGAATGATACCACGGACTCACAGAAAACCGGTGTGAAACGACAACTGCGCTGTGTTTCACCGAGTGAGTGAGGACACTGGAGGCTTATAATCCAACCCTTGCTCTCATCCCCCTCCCCATCCCCCAAGGCCAGCAACGTACTTGTGACGCCTCTGGTGTTGCGGGTGTCCATGTGCGGCGCTAATCGCTTACCATCAGGCGATACGTCTGCTCGTTTGTTTCACAAAAACTGTTTAGAAAAATTAAAAAATATATAAAGTATGTATTTACCTGTAATTACTAAGGCCCACAACTCGTCCAGCAAACATCTGTATATTAATCAGGTCAACAGGAGATATATCCATGCCCATGGACATTTTAGACGCGTCAATGATTGCTTGAGCCTTCTCAGAGTCCCCTAGAATTTCTGTGAGAGGCTCCACAGACTCTTCGCTGAGGCTCTTCCGGTCTTTGATAAACTCGGCACACTTGGTGTATAAATGGTTCTCAGGAACGATGTTGATCAGCTCCGGGAAGTGGTAGGAGTACCATTCTCTGTGGGTTTACAAGATATTTTTTATGAAGACAACTCCTGCATAAGGAATATACATCCTGTGTCACGGGGGACTTGACAAACATACATAAAGAACATCCAGAGTCAGCACAACAATTTGTGGTTCACACAAAGTGTTGTCCCGTGTGGGATTTGAGAACCCACAGCCATGCAGTCAAATATTGAGCTGATATTTTTTAAATAGTATTATAAAAATATAACTTTTATTATAAATTTATATATATGTAATGAAATGGCAATTCATTAATTCAAATTTGCCGCACTTTGCGCGTTTATTAATTGCTGTGGCGCTCAGAGCGGAATGACATTTGACTTTTAATTCTGTAATTTCTGTTAAAAACTGGTAGAAAGAAAAACGAAAGTATATAATTGAGGAATCGATATTAGTGAACTTTAAATGTAGTTTCTTTGTATTTTTCAGAGAAACAATTTGTGGTTTATTTTTGAAAATCCTTAATAATATATCTTATGTATATACACAAACAAGAAATGACTCATTTAAAAAAAACACCGACGTCAATATCTGTCATTATTAAATTCAGGGCTTTTCTTTTTAATTTTGATGTACCCAGTGTCACTCTCACGTCTAAGACGAATCTATTGATACCACTCACATAAAAATATGATAAGCCGTTTAGGCTCTAGGGCGTGCCATACACTCGAAAAACATAACCCTCCTTCTTTCGGTGTCCTACTGCTGGACTCGGGTCTCCTCTCGGGAGAGGGTTTAAGCCATAAGTCCCCACGCTGGCCGAGTGCGGGTAATCTTGCCGTTGGATGTTTTGTTTTTAAGCTGCCCAAGGGCATCCGACAAGCTTCATGACTGTTATCCTCAGATAACAACCGGGACCGACTGCTTAACGTACCTCCGAATCACGGAGACGCTCATGGTAATATACCACCAGCGGTCACACATACAGGTACTGACCGTGCCATCGTTGCTTACCCTCAGTGATTGTTTCTAATGCAACTGGGCTAAAATTCGAGTGCAACTGGGCTATGAACACCTTTCAGTCGCATAGTAGACGCATATGCTACCATTGCCACTGAGGTAGTCAACGGAAAGAATTAAATCTATTATTAAATAAATAAATCCACATACCTTATTCTCATTGAGAATGTGTTCACATCTTTGTCCAGCTGATCCAACAGTGCTATGGACTGAATGATCATATTATCCACCCGGTGTACATTGAACTTGACTCTCGCACGTGAGTACGAGTGGCCGAGACCGAGTTGGGCTACGCTGCACGCTTTGAGAGTCAACCCTTTGATGAGGGCATGGAAATGGTGGCGTACACCTGTTACAGAGTAAATAATATATAAGTGATATGTAAACAGCAAAATCAAATAAATATTATTGTGTAAGGGGCTGAATTAATAGACTGGGTGACTGAATTGTCAAAAGATATGCAATACCAAAGTCATTTGCACTTTACACATATTTCAACCATATTATTTTGATGTTTGGATATAAATAGTATATGTATATCCAGGATCGTATCGCTATTGTAATGTCACTAGCACATTAAAGCATATTATAGGCAAATATGTAAAAATCAATGTTTCTCGTAATACACTACTTTTATAAAACTGTTGAAATAGCTTATTATATACTCGTTATCTCATTATTTGCTTCTTAATATCCTTTAATAATAATAAATATTTCGGCCATCAAACAAACGATACCACCTAGATCCAAACTAAGCAGAGCTTGTATTATGGGTACTAGACAACTGATATAAATACAAAACCACACACATACATATCATACATAGAAAACGCTCAAGCTCTGAAACAAATATTTGCAGATCATACAAACATTTGGTCTGACTCGAGATTGAATCCGAAACCTCAAGTTAAGCAGACGCACATACTATCAATGTCCCACCAAGGTATTAAATTGTATGACTGTTATTGTGTTGTGTTGTGTTTTTCTTGTTCCTTAAATATGAAAATTCTACTAATATTATAAAGGTAATACTTTGTAAGTATGGATGGATGTTTGTTACTCTTTCACTTAAAAACTACTGAATGGATTTTAATGAAACTTTACAATAATATAAGTTATGCATCAGAATAACACATAGGCTACAATTTAAAAAGATACAATTCACACAATATCATTGTATTGCGGGTAACACTGCGGGGCGCAGCTAGTGAGTCATAAGACGAATGATATTCATAGCAGATATTCAGGCTATGAATTGGAAGCAACTGCAATCGTTAAAGGTATAAAAAGTTTCATTAACACTTATACTGGATACACTTTAAGATAGTTACTGATTATAAGGCATTCAGACAAACATTGAAGAAGGAACTGTCCGCTAAATTAGCCAGGTGGGTATTGTTTCTCACTGATTACGATTTTGAAGTTAAACATTCAAGAAGGAACTGTCCGCTAAAGTAGCCAGGTGGGTATTGTTTCTCACTGATTACAATTTTGAAGTTAAACATTGAAGAAGGAACTGTCCGCTAAAGTAGCTAGGTGGGTATTGTTTCTCATTGATTACGATTTTGAAGTTAATCATTGAAGAAGAAACTGTCCGCTAAAGTGGACAGGTGGGTGTTTTGGCTCACTGATTACAATTTTGAAGTTAAACATCGAAGTACCAAGACAAATCATGTTGATCCATAAAGTTGCTTATCCTTATGTGGGAGTTATAACACTACATGATCAAGTGAAGCAATCACAAAACCAAAATGAAGGACTGCTATAAAGTTAATTTAGAAGAATAATTATACTCACTAAGTTTAAGGATTACTGAATACTGAACAATATTTTATTTAAAGGTCATAAGAAATTACTGGACATACTACTGTGGAAAAAGAATACAACAGTATTTGTAAAACTATTAAAAAGAAGTGATTTCAAACTGAAAAGCATTGAATTACACTATCTCACATATATTTGTAAATATGTATATATATGACAAAAGCATATTGATAACTAGCCGAGTTCAGAACGTCCCATGTTGTATTTTTATTTTTTTGAATTTTTTTTGTGCGGTAGTCCCCTCGGATACAACCGACAGCTGGTTATGACAGACTCGAACCGACTAAAAACAGCACACCATCTCTGGTACTAGAAGCGGGGGAACCAGGTGTACCCTCGGAAGGAGATCCCTGGCACCCCAATGAGTTACAATTCCCTTAATAGAATAAATTTTCTTTCATCTTTAATGCTAGAGAAGAAAAGAAATGACATGAATAGTGAAATACTTTCGTTACTCACCTCGTAATATTTCTGGCACAGCTCCCGTGTGCGAGCATTGTATCTCAAGAGCCTCACTGATAGCAGCCCCTAATTTTGGATCTAACACTCCTAGAGTACACTTCCCGCGTTTCTTTCTCTTGGGTAACGCACCCTCCAGGAATAAGTTTAAGTCTTCAGGTAATATACCTGTAACACAGTAAAAACATGTAGTTTGTCTCTAATGAGTTCAGATTGTGTTTTTTTACTTTGTGATAATACGAAAATATGAAAATATACCACACCAATAGGCTGTTCAATTAATAAAATCAATGTGAAAAGTTTAAATACATCATGCATTGAGATGTTTTGATGTCACAAATGACAATGATCTGTGAGATTAATTAAATATTAAATAAATAAGTAATTTATATAATTTCACTAAACATTTTCGATATATACTTTGCAAGTTCAACTTACAGCTATCTATAAGTTGACCTGGAAATAAATCTCATATATTAGTTCTATAACTAATATATGAGATTTAATTTTTTTTAAGATGTATATACGAGTGTTTAATAAATACACTAAAAATTATATAATAAAGAATAGTTCAATAAGGTTGGCGGTCCTTGCCGGTGAAATTTTTCACATGTGGTACTAACCTTCCGATATGGCATTAATGTTTTCTAAAGCCACTACAGCCGACTTAAATGGTTGGAAGGCGATGAGTGCCACCACAGAATTAAAACGTTGAAGATCAGTCACGGACTCCTCCACCTGCGGCAGGAACGTAGCAAGTTCCTCGAACTCAGCCACACGAAATAACGCGAAGCCCGCGCTGTGTTCGTACAACACGTAAAACTTACTCTGCAATATTAAAACTCATTTTTCAAAAACCATTGACACTGAACTTAACATATAGTAATCGGCTAATAGTTGACACTACACACCATTTTTACAAATCACAAATACTATATTAATTTCATTATAACAGTATCACGAACGAGTGTTTTTTGCTGCCGTTCACCTGCAACCACCGACAAATGAACTGTCAATGTTTCTTTTTTTTTTTTTTTTTTTTGGATTGGCAATCTGTATGTTTCTGTTTGCATACCACGAACTTAGGTTACTTGCAGTGTTGAGAGTTGCCAACTTAAAATAGTATACATGATATTATTAAACTCTTCACCAAAGATTACATCTAATACCACTAATAAAAATCGATCATGCAAGGTCGCCGAATTTATTACCATTTTTTTTTATGGTTATGAAAGAAAACAATAAGTATTATTTTTCCATTTTATTTTTGTATTGTAAAAAAACTTACAGTTATAGTAGTATAATTCAATGCGAAAAAAGAAAGCCACTATAAGTTTTACTTATAGTAGAGCAAGTAGAAGTAGCTAAAATTAAATAAAAATATACAGTTATCTATAGATATCATCACTTTTGTTTCCAAGAAGCGAAACAAGGGTCAGTCAGGGTTTTCCTGAGCTAGTTGTTTCTCGCCTGCCCATTTTCACTGTGGATGGATAAAGATTCAGAATTATAAGTCAGAATTATTTATAATTATTATTTTTGGGCTAATGGTACTTCCTTATCATAACTTGTTTTAGAAATACATGAGACGGGACCAGATTATAAAACAACATGTCTTTTAGAATCTGGAACAATAAACATAATCTCGTTATCTGACGAAAAACTCGCCTTAACATAAATTAAATAAATGACTTGTGGAAGAACGGGTGTCATGTCCCTCCCGCACAAAAGGAGAATACACTGACTAGGCTAGGTGATCGTACCTAACGGGTCACGGCCCGCATATGATTTTCTATGATTATAAACGAGGATTAAACTTCAAGAAATCCTAAAAAAATTACAAACTGCTGTGAGGAGTCTGCTCTTGCGTTAGGAATAATTACTCATTAGTTTTGTGAATTTAAACGTGGTCGACAGAACTCAAATGAGGTCTCCAAACCTAGCGGATCACTAACTTCAATAATTCATGAAATCGTCATCAGGGTAGAATGGCTATTACGAGAGAAAAGACTTAATACACATTGAGGGATACAGTCTTAACTAAACATTGGATCACAGGTAGTTTCCGCCACCCTGCATGAACACCTTAACATTAGGAAGTTTGCTTCGCGATAGATAAGTCATTCTAACACCGATGAGCAAACCGATGAGCAAAAATGCCGTCGTGTTGATTGGTGCAAATTCATGTTAAAAAAGTTGTAGGAGGAACTTTGAAGAACGTATCCTGTATTACGTATCCTTGTATTACAACTGACGAATCATGGATATATAGCTACGATACTCTCATGAAAAAGCGATACACGCAATGGGTGTTTGAATTTGCCCACAAAAGTTGTTCGCGGTCGAAGCGTTATAACATGATAGCGGTTTTTTTGACGTATGCACCAATAACGGTAACAGAGAATATACATAAAATTTTCATTTGTCTCAAATATTTTTTTCCAGATTCTTTATTGTCTTTACAATATACTTAAAAGGAACTTTTATATTTAGTGATTATTTAAACCTAGAAAATATAAAATTAAAAAATGAAAATTATGGGAGGGAAATTCAAACTAACAAAACGCATCACTATTGGTCGACACGAAAAGTGACGTCGATAGTCACTGCATCGAAGTTATCGGAGCCGAAATTCAAACTGTGTTTGTGAGTAAAATTACCTTCTTCCATGATCTTTATGGTAATTAAAACTATAAATAAGTATAAAGTAACTAAAACATTGAATAGTGAACAAACACAAAATGACAATAAGGCGCTAGCATAGTAGCGGAATTGGAATAGCTCAAATTTAGTGAGTGTTTTAAATTTCACTTTCAAAATTAGTTTGACTATTTTCAAGTCTATTTATATATTTTTTTTCTATGTTCTAGAGACGTAAATGATCAGATTAAAAGAAATAAAAAAAAGATTATTCCCTATTCCGCTAGAAGACCGTAGAACAGTTACTTCTGAATCATGTATATAGCGAAGTGTGTCGGGGAGTTGGATAGCGAGCGGCCAAGAAACGGCGTCCGTGGCATTCTTTTTCACCAAGATAACGCTCGCTCACAAAGCTGCTAGACTATTAGACAACTTCGGGGGTACCAATGTTACCGCATCCTCCGTACAGACGAGATTTGGCTCCAAGCGAATTTTTTTCCAATCTTTGACGAAGTAGGAAGCGGCTTGGTGACAGCTAAACCACTAGACCATACGTGCAGTCAACAGGCAGTAATTGCTTTCTGTTTGCAAAAACATATTCAAAACCTTATCTGGGAGTGCTTTGGTCATATTTTTATGGCAGAGTGGTCAAGCGAGCAGAGAAACAGAGAAGTTAAAATGGCACTCGTATTATGGTCTTAATTAAAATAAAACAAACCAATAACATCATATCATTTATTAAATTAGATTATGCATGATTCTTTTTAAAAATATATTAACAACGACCATTAAAATAAAAAAATAAATAGGTACATAATCAATCATTTGGCACATTTCATCTTAATTACGACGTAAAATAAATACAAAAAAAGTGTTCATAAACAGATTGTTTTCATATAAAATATCAGAGACCTATGTGAATGTGACATAAATCATAAAACCTTTAGTATTAAAATGGTTGGTAGTGGTAAACGACGTAGACGCGCAACACTAATAAAAAAAGTTATTCGTATTTCATACCGTGTCGCCGCATGTGCTAAGCCTAAGTACGTTTTCGTAATTTCAAAAGTGTTTTGCTTAGGTTAAAGCAGACATACTTTTTAGTTACACCAGTTACACTTAAAAATGCATACATATATACGAGTATATAGATATAATTTACACATTTCAGATAGTTTTCGATAAGTGCAAAGGACATAGCTAAATGCTTTACTCGTCTTTTTTAAGAAGTACAGTGTAACTACATCATAACGATATAAATGTATTATGTCTTCAATTTAGGCTAAGGAATAACAATTTAATTTAAAAAAAATCTATTTACTTCATTACCAATGTTAATAATTTTATCATGTCAAAAACATCTACGCCATAACAAACTTAAAGGTCAATAGGAAAGTACGTCTCACAGAGAACATTATTCTGTTTACACATTTAGAATACATTTTGTTCATAGTTACTTCACTCATCACCATTAATCTAACAAAGATATAAATAATTTAGAAAATAATAACATCACACAATTTATTAATTGTAATATATGGCTGGAATTACTTCAAACTGTGTCACAAGTACTACGACAATGACGAAGCCATGTGATTGTAGGCAATTCATTATAATGTCAATGTAATCACTCTCAAAATATATTTCGAAATTATTAATTTCTAGATTGTTTTTATTTCACCCATAACTTTTCATCACTTTAAATCACTTTACACAAATTGTACATCTAGAAACCAGGGGTTCGATTATAAATATAAAATTGTATAAATACAATTTAAATATATAAACACAAATATCTTTGGTACTTGTAATCTATATAATGTTATATGTACGTATATTACTGTAAAAGCCCGAACTACGGTAAGATTTTCTGGTCTAAGATTTTCCAGTAAAACCTGAGTTTTACCGACTCTCAATGGTAAAAGTCCGAACCGTTCTATAATAATCATTTATTTCCAACTTACTGCTAATGGCCACTCTTCTACCCTTACCTACATAATTTAATAACAATATTCTCGCGACAGTATTATTTCAATTTATATTCTTCTTGGCAAATCCTGAGATTTACCAAGTGAATGGTGGTAAAAGTTCAAAATAATCATATAACTTTTGTATGTATTTACAAAAAAAAAGTAAATGTATATTTTTAACAGTTATCTAGTACCCATAATACAAGCTCTGCTTAGTTGCGACTAAATGGCGTTGTGTGTTAGATGTCCAAAAGATTCAAAATTATTTATTTTACCACTAAGAGTCGATTAGTCCCAGGTTTTACTGAAAAATCTCAATCATATACACATAAAAAATATGATTGTATTATTCTTCTGTATATTGTACAGTTTAAACTAAATTGTACTATTTAGTGAAGAATAGGATTCATTTTTATTAAAGAATAAGGTAGTGTAATATCAGTCTAATTAATAAATACAGAATTTAACCTAAATTTTATTAATGAATTAGTGAATAGACCAGCTAATCACTAAAAGAAAGGAATCATCTAAAATATAAATAAGTATACAACACACAATCGTACAAATTATATAAATACTCTAAATTCAATTTTCTCATTTCTATTTAAGATATTTTTGTCAGAAATAAAGTTTAAGAATAATATATTTACGATAATGTTATGTTCGGTGTCGCCTTTTTTTGGTATTCTAATGAAATTAATATTCTTATATCATTTTTGAGCAACAAAATGCCTAGTTATATTCAAATTTCTTAGTCTTACTTCATAACCAATCATTTGACTTATACGCATATACAAATATATTCCTTGTACAAAATCGGCAAATCCTTCTCGATAAATTTATAAAAATACAAACAGTGAAAAAGCTACAACGTTCTTCAAACCTTTCCAGCCAATATTGCCTGGATTTGCGACACTGTCTTGCCCTTAGTCTCGGGAATCAAGAAAAATACGAAAAAGACACACAAAAGCATAAACACAGTAAAAAACCAGAAGCAACTGTAAATACCTATAGCAGTTTTCATTATTGGAAAGCATAATGTCACAATAAACACTAAAACCCAGTTCACAATAACAGTGAATCCTGTTGCCCCACCTCTGAACTCAACCGGGTACAGCTCAGCCATCATCATCCAAGGAATAGGCCCTAAACCCATAGAGAATGAGATTATGAACAACACCATGCAAAGCAAAGGAAGCCAACCCAAAGAGGCAACTTGATATCCATCGAATTGCATCTTAAAGTAAACTCCTAGGACGATGAGACAAATTCCCATTATGACGCAGCTTTGGAGGAGGAGAATTCTACGTCCAGCCTTATCTACTAAGATGGAAGAAATGTAAGTAGCAATTGTTTGGACAACACCAACGATAATGGTGGCTATAACTGCAGGGATGTTGGAGCCGGCAGATTGGAAAATGTCATTGGTGTAGAAGATGACGGCGTTGATGCCACTGAACTGCTGGAAGAGCATGAGGCCAAGCCCGATGATGAGAGACATGCGAGGACCGCGGTTGGTCAACATGCTGAGGATTCCAGCGCTCTGACGTGCTGCGTCATCTACCTGCAATTTGAAGTTAAAAGGAATATTAGAAATTGTATTTTTTTTAAATTAGGTTCATTGATACTAACAGTAATATAATTCGACATATCTTATTCATGGTCGTTTGAACGCAAACTTGGCAGAGCCTGAATTATAATAGTCGGACTGCTGATAAACATATTCTAAATACATACGTATTTATCAATAAGTGTTCGTCTTGGATGAGAATCGAACGACCTCTGAATTAGCAGACAAAGGCCAGGCAATAAAATGGTGTAAACGTGGAGTATGTCGAACTTACATCTTTCTGCATATCCTCAAGCTCAGCTGTAAGGTCTGCTTCAGGTCCTCTTAGCCATCTTAGGGAATTTTCAGCTTCACGCCTACGGTTCTTACTCAGGAGGTATTGAGGAGTTTCAGGCATCCACCTGAAAATGGAGAAAATTCTTCTTAAAATCTGATTGTCAATTTTTCAATTATTTATACTTCGACGTCATCTGCATACTATGAAAAATATACTACAGTGCCATCTATCGAAGCGCCATAGTACTATGAAAAAACTACTGATAATGTATCACACAATCAAAGTTTACATGCCAGTTACATCGTAGTTTAAAACAACAATGTTAACCGTGGTTGAAATGTCTCAAGCCTACTTTCGCCTAACTACGCCAAAGCCAAAAGGAAAAGTAAAAGTTTTGGCAGTCTATATATGTTTGTCTTGGTATGTTCCACGGAAAGTATGAGTAGAATTCAAGAGTGGTGGTCACTATCCTCATTGCGGATAATGCAGCATGGTGACCCAGACTACGGAGGGCCTAGTGAAATACTTTTTCACATCCCGCTTAAAGGACCCTAAACCTAAAGGACGTTAAAGAAGGCAACACGAGCGCTGGTGGTGAATTCCAAATACGAATTACTTAGCCAGGGTTTTCTGTGTGAGCGTGGTATCACGTTGCCGGAAAGTCTACAATTTTTTTTTATATATGTGTACCTCAAAACATAAAATTAATTATATTAACTCACCAGAACACGACGATCAATAGTATTGGTATAACGGCACAGATAATAGACAATATCTTCCAGTGCGTCCACCCGCCGACCACGTACGTGAATAAAATTCCTACAGTCAGGAAAAGTTGGAAGAACGCCCCCAGAGACCCTCGAATGGAAGTTTCGGCAATTTCACCGATGTACATTGGAGCGGCTACACAAATACCACCTGCGGGTAACAAACAAATATTGATATTAAATTAAAGTGAATGAATAAAATTCTACCATGTATCTAAATATTTTTATGAGGTCATTTTACTTTTGAGTTACTTTTAAACTATAATGTTTGTATATGTAAGGGAACAAAACAATATGCAAGGCAATATCGAAAAAAATGCGAAACTATCTAATCGTATTTAAAGTTTTTGCAAATGCGAGCGTACCTAATATAAGATATTTATATATTTATACCCGCGGTGTTACCCGCGGTATGTTTTTGTATGTTGATAGAAAGAATAAGCAGAATCCAAGAGTAGTGGTCACCACTCATTGCTCGTGCAGACAATGCAACAATGCAGAATGGTGACCCACACTATGGCGGCCTAGTAATACTTCTGCATCATTGAGCCTCCGGTCTCGCACTCACTAACGAAACACGACAGCACGAACGCTATCATTTTACGTTGATCTTCTGTGCGAGGGTATAACTTTGTTTTTTTTAAAGATCATTAGCATTTCTAATACTTATAACTGAAGTGAGTTTAAGATTGGTAAGAAATTAATCACTTACCGGTCCCTAATCCAGCGAAAAACCTTGCAGCGATCAGCATTCCAGCTCCATTAGCAAATATGGTGAGTAGCCAATTGATGGTGAATGGTATGGCCAAGATGAGGATAGTGGGCCGTCTACCGACCTTTTGGGTCAAGACGCCAACGGGCAGGGCGGCCAAAGCTGCTCCGATAGCCAGGATCGATGACACCAACGACACTAGAACACAAAAATAAGGAATTAATTATTTGAATATTACAAATAAAGATATCAACAGGAAATAAGTGGGTTTTTTTTACAACTGTTCACAACACCTCTAGCTTGAAACCAGTTAAGCTTGTACCATGACAGCTTCATCGGTTAATACAATACTTTTATACATGTTAGGGTTCCTACAAAAAAAATGGCGTGGAGGTGTCAAGCTGAAATTCATATAAAATACTCAGAAATACATAATGAAATTCATATAAAATACTCATATATGTCTCTTGGAGCTGTGAAAAAATCAAACTTCTAAGTCAACACTATCAAAAGATACAGCCGTTTATACAGAAAATTTTCGACACTCGCAAGAGAATCAAAACCTACGGGGTACTTATCGTGAATTCAGAACCTTGAAATTTGGTATGAAGCGTCTTATAGCGCAGATAAAGGAAAAATTGCGAAAAGCATAAATTTTTCTTTACATCATAATATAATATACTTTTTTTTACGTTTGGAAACCCTCTCGGGCCTTCGGGTGTCATAAGATAATATATCTACAACAAGGTTACTCAGGGTAACCTTTGAAGATGCCATTGCAACCGGGCGAAACCCTACTTTAGTGTATGTAGTGGAATAAGTACAAGTGAGTTCTGGAAATTATTTCAACAAGTTCCATCAGGTTCCAACAATCGAGGGTATACATTTTTATTAGTAAAGTTTTAACGCGCTAATCTATAAAACCAGCCTTGTGGTTTGTTATGAAGTTGAGAATTGAAGAAGATATGAAGTTACAAACTGAAAAGAAACGAATTGAAAGACATTATATTTTTATTGTTTGTTTCTTAAAGATTTTTATTCTTTATTGCAGAAAGAAGAACACCTTGAAACAAACTCTTTATCTACTGATATCAGCGTGATATAGAAGACCTAAGTTTCTTTTCTAAAGATAGCCCTATGTCCAGCATTTACTAAAGATAGGTCTATGTCCAGCATTTACAAAAGAAGAAGTCATATTAGATATGTTTTTATTACTACCCGACTATTTAAAAACTTTTAACCTGTATATATAATTCTCGTGTCGCGGTGTTTGTTACAAACTCCTCTGAAACAGCTGGAACGATTTTATTATATTTTCTGAGCATTTCGGGTAGGTCTGAGAGTTGGCCATCTATTTTTCATACCCCTAAATAATAAGAGTGACACACCTTTAGATATTTTTCTGCTATTATTTTTTTTAAATTGTCAAAAAAATGTTTGCCGTGTCAACTAGTCTATATATACTAATATATAAAAATGAAGAGTTTGTTTGTTTACTTGAACGAGCTAATCTCAGGAACTACTGGTCCGATTTAAAAAATTCTTTCAGCGTTAGATAGCCCATTTATCGAGGCTAATAGGCTAAATATCATCACGCTAAAACGATTAAGAGCGAAGCATAAAAGAATAACGTTACAAAAACGAGGGAAAATTATTGCGCTAGGGCAACAGGAGACCTAAACGAGGATACGTGTGTTGGCTAGTAACATTATAAACCCTATATCATTCAGTCAATTTTTTTTTCTTTTTTTTTAAAGTTACTCCCGCATTATGAATATACATTCCTGTGTCGCGGGGGACTTTACAAACATACATGAAATGGACACAAAGTACACCCAGACTTAGAACAACAAATTATGGATTACACAAAGTGTCGTCCCATGTAGGATATGAACCCACAACACTTGGCGCAGTAAGAAGCGGTGTGGCGACCACTTAAACCACCAGGCCAACCGTGCAGTCATTATTACGAATCTACTGACAACTCATTCATTAAAATAGGTTCAGTATTTCAGAAGCTACGATAGAACATACAATCATACATAGTCAAAAGTATTACCATTCCTTTTGGCTCCGTTATAATCGGCTATTATCTGGAACTAGCTAGAATGTTATATCAGAGTCCCGTTATCGCATTTTATGTTAACAAACGCGAGGGTAGTGACCTAAAAAATCAATGAACTAATTTATCGCTTCTAGTTGTCGTTTTCGTTTCTTTTTTTCGAGATCATCATCATCAGCCTATCGCAGTCCACTGCTGGACATAGGCCTCTCCAATTTCACGCCACTTGGTTCGATTTTCGACTTCTCGCATCCAGCTCCTGCCAGCCTTTTTGCGCAGATCATCACTCCACCTGGCCTGTGGACGTACCACACTACGTTTGCCGAGACGCGCTCTCCACTCAAGAACCCGTTTACTTAAACGGTTATCGATTTTGTTTTTAAAATGGCCAAGTGTTATGTAAATATATTGATAATGAAATTTAAATTTTACATCTCATTGTTTCTAAGCCGAATTTAGAAGCTTTTGGTTGATTATCGCGTATATTTTTTACTAGTCGAGTCCTGTGGTGTTATCCGCGGTACAACAATATACGCGATTAACGCGATTAACGCGAAAAAAGATCCTATTTAAAAAGTATCCTATGTCAGTCTCCTAGTTCTTCTCCTCCCCATCAATATTCAGCCAAAATCGATCCCGCCGTTCCAGAGATTAGACGAAAAAGGCAGACAAAAAATAAATTGTAAAAATGATATTTTGGTATACCTATGTACCGCGTATAGCATATGCATTAAGTAAAAAGCAGTTATTTTAATATTACAAACAGACACTCCAATTTTATTTATTTGTATAGATAATCATATTTCCTTTTCCAACAATATCCACAAAGAAATATTAGACAACAATTGCAATGAGATCCGTACAAAACCGCAATGTGAACTAAATACTGAGCAAGTATTAGATATCAGACAAACAACAGTATCACTTTGTACAGTATGAATATGTTGTTTGCACACCGCTGGATTTAATGAGCGATCATAGTTCGAGCATAACGATGGATCACTCAATCAAAGTCAACCTTATCTGCGCCCGCGCAGGCTACTGAACAAGACAAGTGGTGTTAAGATAAATCTTATATATCAATGTTTGCGCTGTAATTCAACTTTAGATAGGTATTGAAATGTTGTTCGAGATAAAAGTGAGTGACGGCTTTAATAAAAATAACAATTTATGACACTTCAGTCACAGTCGTTTGACCCAAAATTAAACAGAACCTGTATTCGTCTCCATTTAACGAATGATTAGAAATACGGGGTCTAAGGCAGGAAACTACCCAGAAGCAGTTTCACTGCAAAGAGGATGAAAACTTATAACAAACCTCCATGGGCTGTCACCCCATCGGTGGTGTGTTAGAATCAGACCTACTAAAACCATACGGTGTGTCGTTATAGAATAAAAAGTTTCGGGAACTGTTACTAAGCCATCTCTTCCCAGCGCCTACCCGCATTGTCGCAGGCACCATCTACTGGTAAACATTCTATCTATGGTGTTTTCGCAGTCAGTACACATAACATAAGTTAACAAATCTTAATTTATTGGAAAAGAGTGAAGGACTATCGAACTATTTCCGAATAAAACCCTCCTATGTGTTCCTCTACTTGCTAATAGTTTGGTAAGCCGCCACCTCCTACAGAAATTGACCCGTCTCGTTCAAAAACAGGTCCCGTCACCCTTTCGACCAACCATACTAACGGCCCTGAGCTCTCAACCTTGGGACGTTTCTTTTATGAATTGAAAGCAATGTGTTGTTTGTTATGAAAGCCGTTTATATTTATGACGGGGGCGTGTCCCGTGATCTGGAGTCGTGGGATGTGTTACGTCACATGGACGACTGCCAGCAAAGATATAAAACAGTTTTCAATGTCACAGCGATAAACTTCTTTACTGTTTTTCTTTCGTTAGCTTTTCATACTCGTGACGCAATGGATTAACGTAATAGAAATTTTTCAACTGCCAATATAGCGCTTTCAAGTGGGTCTGACGCAGCGGTCTGAATTTAATCCCAGTAGTTTTTAAATGAATTTATAAAGAAGTCCCCAACCCGCACTTGGCCAGCGTGGGGACGTATGGTCTTAACCCTCTCCTGAGAGGAGACCCGAGCCCAGCAGTGGGACATTATGGGTTGTTGTTTGTTTGTTTGTTAAAGAATGAAAGTCTTTATAGACATTATTGTCGACTTCAATGCGAACAACAACATCGTGGTGAATAGATGGAACTGTTATACACATATTCATAGTTTGCAACTTTGTGATTAGAATTTTTGTTTTTAAATAGAAGAAAAATTAACTTATTTATAAATAACGGAATTCTGAGGTCACAATCTAAATGCGAATGCAAAAGAAGAGGCCTCCCCCTTCTTTCATATACCTTTAAAGTTTACTTTGGAAGACCGCATCTAAAGTTTCCAAAATATTGTCAAATATGACAATATTTTGGTAAACTTTAGGTGCGGTCAACGTAACCATGTTTTGGTGGTGAAAGAGATACAAACCAGAGGTAACAGATAGACTGAATCTAAACTATATTGTTGTGTGTTTATCAGTGGCTTTTAAGCTATGTTATATTTCATTATATTTTTTCGTACATTTACTATGTATATGATCGCTTCAATTCAATACAAATCTAATTGGTTGGTTCTCAGGCCACTTGTAAACCTCACCAACAGATTAAACAAATTTAAGTTTGCCCATATTTTAGGATAAAAAACTATCGTAAAAAGACATTTACCGAGTAGCATCGTTCTAGTATTTCGTAACGGACGGAAGGCAGACTTAGTAGACAAAGGCATCTTTTTTAAATCGAATAGGACGCAACGCAACACAAACGGGCAGACGTATCGCCTGATAGTAAACGATTACCGCCGACCATGGCAATACCAGAAACGTCACAAGTGCGTTGCCAGCCTTTGGGTGTTGGGGAGGGGGAAGTGGGTGCGTTTGAGTATGGTCGAGCCGGCCCATGCATGCCGAAGCGTGTAGTAGTAATATGAGGTATATGAGATATGACTGGTATATTATATAAAAATTGTAAGATTATCACTAGTTTCAGTTCCGTCAAAATTTAGTAGTAACATGTTGGTTAGCAAACAAGTTTTTTTTTTGTTTTGTTGAGTGTAGTGACCCAGAAATAGAATATGATATAGTATGAACTAGAGCTAAAAGCGACCCTGACATACTTTGGCACAACACTTACATTTGAAAATAAAATATGTTTTTTTAATCCTTTAACGAACCACTTCATTATCTGCATTTTAACCTAATGTTTTAAATGAATATACAATAACTTTAATTTCAATTATTATTAATTTACTCCATAGAAAAAAACCCACGGGATGATTACAGGTGACTACACTCCGTATTCGTTATCAGTCATTACACGAAAACCCTAAGATCCACGTGCATTAAAACATGTTGCTTTAATCTGAATCATTACCTTCCTACGTAAAAAGAGGTGTGTACATACCAATGACGTCAGTGCACATAGTATCACGTTACAATGCAAATATTACGACGAGTTGAAATGTGTGTAGTGACGTACTACCTACCTACCTACCCTATGACGCCCGCAGTGTTCACACTGCGGGCGTCATAGGGTAGGTGCGCGGGTATGAGGGGAGGGGTGACGAATTCCACGCGGGTCTCAAGTTATCGCGCACGAGTAGTAAGTACATTATAATTAATCTTTGTTCTACTATGCTTCAGTATAATTACGAGTACTTACAGCTTTAAACAACATTTATTTTCAAACCGTTGCCCTCTCATTGCTATGTCTTTGGTCCCTTATAAAAAAATAAATATTTTCGGATATCCGATGCCCTATCCAGATTCTCGCAAGGCGCCTCGCCTCGCAGCTCGCGCCTCTGCACGAGTCAAGGCGAGTGGAGGGGTCTTAACCACACTCTTGCAGAATTGTAGTTGATTGTCTCACATCGCCCCTCGCGTTCTTTGACTCGCGCTCCGAAAACCGACACGACTCGGCAAGGCGAGGGAAGACGAGAGGTCACGAGCGCACCATCCTCATTCTCGCACTCTGTGTGTACGTATTCGATACCATTGCGCCCCTGAGTCAGTCTACATACTGTGGCAACTTCCACATACAGTGCAACAACATAAAATATATGACAGCGCCATCGACCGAAGAAACATCGAACTACGGAGTAACGAAGAAAACTAAGAAACTACCAATCCTAAATCGCGCAACAGAAGTTCTCGTGCCGATTAACATATATACAACTTCCCAACATCAACCGTTGGGCAGTGGCCCGCCAGGCATGATCACCTCGCCTGGTCGGAGGATCCTCCCTTTGTGTTGGAGGGACATGATATCCGTTCCTCCACAATACCAATAACTTTTAGTTTTATTTCTGCACGAATTTTTTTCTTCTTTTTTTATACCTAGCAATCCGGGGCGGTTTCGCACGAAAGTCTTTGAAATTCTCGACTTCCCTGTACTATAACATGCATTTATTACGCATATAAACCTTCCTCTTACGTATATAAACTCTATTTATTTCACAAAACTGTATTAAAATCCGTTGAGTAGGTTAAATTTTTCTTTTTAAAGACACCTCCCTCATTAGGAATATACATCCTGTGTCGCGGGGACTTTACATTCATATATAAAATGGCCACAAAGTACACTCACAGATCTATGTGAACATACAGTAGAATCGACTTCATTTTATATCTACTGTTTAAATATAACGTTCTAATCTAGTAAATATCTAAACTTACTTTCAGTGGTACTGAGAAGGAAGGCAGCTGGTTGACCAAGAGAATTGATAAGCACGGTGTTGTTAGCGTCAGCATTGTCCACGATGTGAACATCTACGTCATTCAGGGTTTTGTTCGTCTCTTCTGGTGGACTGAGTTGAGGGTTGGCTGGCGAGGTCCACGCGAGGATAGTGCCTGCTGCCACCGCACCGATGGCCGCTGTGAATCAAGAAAATAATTGTTGTTTTTACTGAAAGCAGTTAAAATCAAATTCTTTTTAAGTTTCATACCGAAAGAGTCTAGAAAAGAAAGTGGTGTTTTTCATTTTTTATAAGTATGTTACTAGCTGTGCCCTGCGATATCATCTCCGGGTTTGTTGTTTTTGAATATAAATTGGTCACTATTTTATTGATTCTAATGTCGTTCTAAAGTATAAACAACAAACAACAACCCATAATGCTGGGCTCGGGTCTCCTCTCAGGAGAGGGTTAAGGCCATACGTCCCCACGCTGGCCAAGTGCGGGTTGGGGACTGGCAAGAATACGTTGTGGCTACGTAAATCTTGCCGTGGGAAGTTTTTAAGCCGCCCGAAGGCCTCCAACTAAGCTTCACGACCGTTATCGTATGATAACAACCGTGACCGACTGCTTAACGTGACCTCCGAATCACGGAGACGCTCATGGTAACATGCCACCAGCGGTCACCCATCCAGGTACTGACCGCGCCATCGTTGCTTACCCTCGATGATTGTTTCTAATCACCGAGTGCAAATGGGCTATGAGCGCCTTCTAAAGTATATTTTGTTGTAAAGGTTTTTTTTCTAAAATAAAAAAATACATCACTTTACTTCTTGTTACAACAGTAATCTGCTAGAGAAAGTTACGTCAAAATCCAGCCGTTTCAGATTTTACAAACCTAAGAAGGAACAAACAGAAGAGCTGTTAATTTTAAATAACAAAGAGGTATTTCAATTTTATTTATTTTATAAACATATGGGACACTAAAATGGCCGTAACATTTGTGAATCTTGAGTTGCGGGTGTGACTAACGGTGATAACCACTTACCAGCAGGTTATTTATATACATAGTGAGGTTACATAATGCCCATACGTTATGATTGTATAATAATTATTTTCACGAGAATTAAAAAAATTACTTATTTAAAGGTAAGTATTAAATACCTCTGAATTACTGATTTTCGAACCAGTTTCTTTTTTCTTTATTATTATTATTTTATGGTATAAGCGGGAAACGAGCAAGCGTATCGCTGGATGGTAAGGGTTACAGCCGCCCATGAACACCCTTAACACCAGAGGTATCACGTTGCCGGCCTTTGGGGGATGGAAAAAGGGAAAGGGTTATAGGCTGTGTCAGTCAGCCTGTAACGAAAATAATTATTATATCATGAAACGCGAAAGTTTAAAAGTAGCTATAAACCGTCAACAAGTTTTATTCATTTATCAATGTGATCTTTGAACCAGAAATATCAGGACTAATATTATAGGTAAATACGAAAATAACTCTCTCTGTCGGTCTGTTACGTTTTCAAGGTTGACGCACTGAACCGATTTTAATGATATTTCAATACAGGTTCTTTGAATTTAAGGGAGGACTTAGTCTATTTCCGCGATAATTTGATCGGCCAAAACTCGTCTATCAATAAAATAACACAGTATATCTTATGTTTTGTGTCGCCAATTTTGTGGAAATTATATTTATGTATTTCAATAAAAAGTATTAAAGAAAAATACTAATAACAAAATTGGTCCATCGCTTTAGGAGTCTGACATCTTAGAAAGAAAGACAGATAGACAAATTCGAAGATTTATAGCAACTCCTCTATTTGCAATATTTCATTTCACAGTTTTTTTAAGTATGATCCTGCCAAATCGACCGCTCTGCCTGATGGAAAGCGTGGGTAGAATCCAGGAGTGGTGGATATTGGTGCTTTTTGGGATTTTTGGGGTATAAAAATAAAATTACCGTGGGTGAGCCACTCTTCGGCGTGAATCGACCGGAGTAATACCACGGCCTCACAGAAAACCGGTGTGAAATAGCACTTGCGCAGTGTTTCACCGAGTGAGTGAGGATACAGGAGGCCCATACCTCAACCCCTCTCCCATCCCCATCCTCGTACCCGTCCCCCAAAGGCCGGCAACGAACTTGTAACGCCTCTGTTGTTGCAGATGTCCAGGGGCGGCGGTAATCGCATACCATCAGGCTATACGTCTGCTCGTTTAACCGCAATTCCATAAAAACACTCTCCCGCCTCTAAAGTTACCGCGAAGGTATCTCCGTCTATCCGTATGTTACTTTTTACGCCTTAATCGATTGCTCAATTTTCTTCAATAATAAAAACGAAATCATGAATACCAGTTTTTTTAAAAACCTTATCTTATTTTAGACCATTACCATTATTTAAAATACATTTATGGTTACTCATAATAATACCCAAAATCTATCTATAAATAATATAATATAAAGTAGTTCAGGTCTCATTCGGACGGAAATCTGTTGTGCCCAACGATATCTAATGCTAATATTTGTATGTCCGGCTGTTACTACAAGTAAGTAGTCATGACAACAAGCTGTTATCGCAACCGTCAGTAACTATTACATAAATTTTGGAAAGAGATAACCCATATCGCTCTTTCAGGGTTTTTGAGGTCAGTTTTTAGATAAAAATAAAACTGATATAATAATTTTCGTTTAACGTGTCACATATTTGCAGAGATTATTCAAAAATAGCTGACCCATGTGAACTTCGTACCGCCGTATTTTTCTTTCGTAAATACTTTGTAAACTTTTGAAATACTCGTTTCAGTAATTATGCCAGCCTTAGGTTCCCACAGATAGTGTACAGTCGAGGATTTTATTTTACTATTCCGGTTGTCGTTTTAATTTTCTTCTTTACAAACCTTGTCCTCATATAAGGAGTACATAGAAAAAAACAATTCGAAGCCGGCGATTGAAAGTTATGCGCGCGTTATATACATTGCGGCGATGCATTTTTTTATACACTAGCTATTCCCCGCGTTAAAGTATTTTTATAAATTGTAGCCTATGTGTTATTCTGATGTATAAGCTATATTATTGTAAAGTCTCAGTCAAATACATTGAATAGTTTTTACGTGAAAGAGTAACAAACACTTACAATTTTTCCCGTTCATAATATTAATAGGATATAGAAACTTAATTAATTATTACTTTGCAGGTCTTACACGCGACAGTCGCATCGCAAACTCTGCAGAACCGCTACTATAGTAGCAAAATTGCTGATAAACCTACTTTTTTTATGTTGAGGTGGCAAACGAGCAGACGTATCGCCTGATGGTAAGCGATTAACGCCGCCCAAGGACACCCGCAACACCAAAGGCATCACAAGTGCATTGCCGGCCTTTTAAGAAGGAGTACGCTCTTTTCTTGAAGATTTGAAGGTCGTATTGATCCGGGGATATCGCAGATGATACTTATATTCTTCTAAATATGTACATATTTATTATAAGTAAATTAGACCCAGACATAGATCAAAACGGTGGAACTCATCACACAGTTATTTATTCTGGGTGGGAGTCGAGCCCACGACCTCTGGCGCAGCAGTCGGGCTCACTAACCATTAACCTACAGGTTTGTTAAAAAAAAAAGTATGAAAGAAACAAAAGACTGGTTGCAACATTAGTTTGCTATTTTCTCATTAGCTTTTACTAATTTAGAAGTAAGTTACTGCAAGTGGATCAAAGTGGTGTTCAATAGGAGGAGTTTATGTCTAGCTGTGGACTGTGATAAAATCATGACGAAGTTTTACCTGCGACTGCAGCTATATACTGGTTTGCTTTCCTCGTCTGTCCGCCCTTCTCCTGGACGGAGAGCATATGCATTGTAGGTTTCTCCATAATTTTTTCTTTCTGCTATCCTTGTACTCGCATTCTGAAACAAAGATAATCTCGTTCAAAGACTTGTTAAACATTAGTAGAGGTATTATGAACCTTCTTCTTCTTAGCCTTTATTATTCCCAAGGTTATTTGGAGTCGGCTACTAGTTCAACCGGTTTTAACTCAATATCAGCTTTTTCACGGACCGACTGGCATCGCACCTCCGCAACCCTGAGGGCGAACTGAATTCGAAGGTTGAACTCGTTGTCAGTATATATAAGGGCACTGGCTTCTGACTGATGAATGCCATAGATCTTCGTGACAACGGGGACCAAACGGCTGAACGTGCTGCCCGAGGCACGGGCGGGAAGCACCGCCTTTTTCCAAAAAGGTATATTAGAACTAAATATTATACCTAGGAGGTGAAGGTTAACATAAAAAATAGAATATTAACAGTGAAAAAGGGTGATACATTATGCGATCTCTTCCAGGCAACCCTTATACTAAAGCCACTCTATGCTTTTCGCACTGTTCCTCGAGTTGCTGGTTACTCTGCCAGTTTATTAAAAGTTCTTAGCTAATATTTTTTTATTCGACCATTCAATGCGATGTTCTGTTAAAATTACTTAATTATTTAAATACGTGCTTACGACACGAACGCTCAACACTGAGTGAGAGAAGATTCCGGAGGCCCATACCTCAGCCCCTCTGCCCATCCCCCAAAGGCCGGCAACACAATTATGACGCCTCTGATGTCGCAGGTGTCCGTGGGCGGTGGTAATCGTTTACCATCGGGCGATATGTCTGCTCGTTTGTGACCTATTCCATAAAAAAGATAACTTGAATTTTGAAATTCATTTGGTAAAATCTGTTCTTTGAGAAAATAGTCCGGAACGATAATCTCTAAAGCCGTGGTTTCGCTAATTGTTTTTGCTGAAGGTACACCTTGTACATCAAAATATTCTTCAAATAAAGCGATAACAAATAAAAAAATATATAAACGCGTGCTAAAGATACATAAACATAATGGTAGGCCGCCCTTTGTACACTCCGTCTCACATTTTATGTACTCTCTTCAAACTGTAATATTATAGTGTGCAAATAAAGAGTTTTTTATCTATCATCTCTGGTTTGAAACGACTGTCGAATTTATATTTTTATCAAAAATGATTATACAATGTTTTGGTTACGATAAGTAATTTCTAAATAATGTACTTTCTAATTACTAAGTGTGCGTTTATAACGCTTATTCAACCCGAGGGGGTCGTAACCCGACTGAGGGAGTTATTTACGCCAATGTCAAATGTTTGATGGAAAGGATTCATGTGTTTAATATAAAAACAAAAAAAAATTCTCAAAAGGCTAATAAAATAAACTGCAAAGTATGAAATCTTTTGATAATTAAAAAAAATAGCTAGGAGGAGGAAGAAGGAAAACCGGTTAAAGTTTAATGGTATTACAACGTATAAAGAACATTCGCCTGAAGGAGTTCTGGAGATGAATAGGCTAAAAGAGAAGAGAAATTAATAAGGGTAGGGATCTTCAAGTTTCTTAAAAAGCCATGTAAGTCCAGAGATGAATTATTTTTATTGCAATTACAAAATATGTGGCCCGTATCCACATTCGCATATTGATGAGTCCTGACAAAAGCATCCTTCTTCTTCTTTTGATGAGATGGCAACCAGCCGGATCAGCTATTTCTGCCAATTTAGTATTTAATGACTTCAATTCGAATCTTCAAGTCTTATACGTGATGAAAATAATGATAAAAAAATATAAAAAATGTAGATGAAATGACATCCATTCGCATGTTGATGACCCTACAAAAGTATTAGAAAAATAAGATAATTTGACACACCATTTGACGTACCATAAACTAATATGTCTGGTCAGCGTGGGAAAGTTGGCCAAGAGATCGTTTTTTGTTTTTGCGAAAGACGGTCCCCATTTCACGTCATCCACATTTTTTATATTTTTATCATTGATTCCATCACGACGAAGACTCGAAGACTTAGAATTGAAGACTTGAAATACTTGACATTGGCAGAAATAGCTGATCCGGCTGATTGGCATATCATCAAAAGAAGAAGAAGAAAGTTGGCCAATACATCTTTTCTAATAAGATGTCTATAGCACTACCTTATCACCACTATTAAACTGGTGATAAGGTAGTTTATATATACAATATAAATACATAATATATACACACCCACTATTGAAATAAGATATAACGGGACTGTGTTTTTAATTTTGTATTGTAATCAGTTTCGAAGTTCAAAGCTAAAGGTCAGTGGATAACAATGGTGGAAAAAACATCTTTTATATAATAATTTATTGCAGTTGTTATAGCCTGCAAGGATAGCTTAGTGGTTTAAGCGATCGCCACGTCGCTCGCGATGAGTGTTGTAGGTTCTAACTCCGCGTGGGACAATTTGTGTGATGAACAAATTGTTGATCAGAGTCTGGGTGTTTTTTGTTTGTTTTGATATACATAGAAAACACCAAAACTCCAACACTAATATTTGCAGATCATACAAACATTTAGTTCGACTCGGGTATTGAACCCGTGACCTCAAGCACAGCAGTCTCATACGCACCACTGCGCCACCGAGGCAGTCGATGCACATTACAAATGTGGCTTTCTTATGTTTATATAAATAAAAAGAGGCATTATTGTCTGAGTATTAAGTAGGTACTTATTGCATTAGCAAATTAGCTCATTCATACGCTAAGGCACTGTCTAGAACTTTTTCTAGTTGAAAGGGATCCACTTATTATTATTATTATTATTTATTTTAAAAAGACAACTCCCGCATTAGGAATATACATTCCTGTGTCGCGGGGATCTTTACAAACATACATGAAACGGACACAAAGTACACCCAGACTTAGAACAACAATTTATGGATCACACAAAGTGTTGTCCCATGTAGGATTTGAACCCACAACACTTGGCACAGTAGGAAGCGGTGTGGCGACCACTCCAACCACAAGGCCAACCGTGTAGTCAAGTCCACTGTCGGTCTATACTACGCAATACGTATATTTACCATCTGAACTTTATACTATAACAACACGACCCGGCACGGTAGTTATTGAAAATCTAGGATTTCCTCTACTATATTATGCGTGTGTGGCGACTTCCACAAACAACGCAACAACAGAAACACTACAGCATCATCTACCCAAGACACGTCGAACTACGGAGTAAAGAAGGAAACTAAGAAACTATCAGTCCTAAATCGCGCAATAGATGTTCCGGCGCCGATTATAACATCTCAACGTCAACCGTTGGGCATTGGCCCGCCAGGCATGATCACCTCGCCTGGTTGGAGGTTTTTTTTTATGATATAGTTGGCAAACGAGCAGACGTATCGCCTGGTGGTAAGCGATTACCGCCGCCCATGGACACCCGCAACACAGAGGCGTCACAAGTGCGTTGCCGGCCTTTTAAGAAGGAGTACGCTCTTTTCTTGAAGGTTTGAAGTTCGTATTGGTCCAGGAATACTGCAGGCGACATTTCATTCCACAGTTTTATTGTGCGAGGCAATAAGTTCCTGGAAAAGCGTATTGTTGTGGACTGCCAACCATCTAGATGATGGGGATTGAATTTCTGTCGCGAACGACAATGGCGGAAAGAGGCGGCACGTAAATGGCGAATACTCCCTCTGTGTTGGAGTATCACCACACCCGTTCCTCTACACGTATATTACACACATAAACCTTCATCTTGAATAACTCTATCTATTTCTGAAAATTGCATTAAAATCCGTTAAGTAACTTATAAGATCTAAGCCAATTGACAGCGGAAGCGACTATCTTATAAACTATCTAAAGACACGGAGTGCCAGCACCCGTATTCTGAGGGTATCGTCAGAGCTCACTGAGGGAGCAAATGTGCAGGACAATATTACTGCTGTCCTGTATTGGGTTCGAAACAACAATAGGCAGGCACTTGGCGCAGTAGGAAATGTGAAGCGACCGCTAAATGACCGTAAGTTAAAATTAATCTTTGAGCTTATCTACTTATCTTAAAGTCAACGTTATTCCTTCAAGTTAATATAAAATGTTTATAATAATAATAATAACAATAATAAGCCTTTTATTCCGAAATTTCACAAATTTTCTTTCTTTTAATTAATACTAGTATGCTAATCATAATAAATCCCTAAGTTCGGTGTGCCTTACAGCATAAGCCTCCTCCAACTTCGTCCACTGTTTCCTATCAGTTGCAATTCTTAGCCAAAGGGGACATAGTTAGTTTTAGATCATCTTCCCATCTTCTCACTTTACGGCCTCTGCTCCTTGATCCGTCTCTTGGATACCAGAGTATTACTTGTTTGCTCCATTTTTCATGTTTACTACCATACTACCAGTCCATCTCCATTTTAGTTGGTCAATATGTGTTAGGATGTTTGTTAGCTTAGTTTTGCGTCTGATATCTACATTCTTTACTTTATCTTTCAACTTTAGCCCTAGTATGCTCCTTTCCATGGCTCGTTGACATTTTGAAAGGTTTTCCCTTAGAATTTTTGTCAAAGCCCAGGTTTCACAGCCATATGTGATGCAGGGAAGAATGCATGTATCAAAAGTTTTTTTCTTGATCTTTATGATTTCTTGATAAATTGTTTACTATGCAGATAATTGTACAAATGCGGCCTTCGAATCGCCAGCGAGTAAGTGCTAATGGTAAGCACACACCACTAATGGCGTTAATATAATTCGCATTACGATGATGTTAGCATAATTGTTTAGTTAATATCACATCTAACAGTCCACTGGTGGATATTCGCTTGCAGCAAAGTACGTGGTGTTAGACCACGAATCGATTGCAGCGCGCATCGTGGCCAAAAAAAATAAATTTCGGCGGGCCAAATGTCACTTTTTACCAGCGAATTTTACGTATCAGTGCACTTTAAGTAAATATGACCTAAATATTTATCACAAAACAAGATGCGTAGTACCTTCAGCTTCATGAACAATGACAAAATAGTGATAACAAATGCAATAAATTCCCACAAGCAAATTGGAAACAAAGCAAACTTTTCTTATAAGTATTTCCCTTTTGAGTACTTTTCTTTGGCTAACTGTCTGGCACTAAGTCTACCCCTTTGCTGCTCTTCATTTATTTTCGAGAAGCTTTCTCTGTGATTGGGGTAGTATATCAGAGCCGTGGGTCCGGATGGGGTATGAAAGCGGTTCCCGGATCCCTCCCGTCTCAGGCGCAAAGTGGCACACCGTGTGGTTTTAGTCGGTTCGATTCCGACACACCACGCCCCGCCGCAAACCCCGGTGGGGTGAAGGCACGAGGGGGTTTCCACACGTAAAAAAAAGGTATATCAGAGCCGTAATATGTTTACATCTGCCACTCTGAGTGTACACACAATCATATTTTCCACTCGTAACATTACGACTAGAATCTCTTTGTGTTACACTGAAATGGATCATAGTATGTATGTCTTCTATTTCAAGATTGCAAAGACACAAAAAACCAGTTTGCATTCAAGGATGTTTTGTATGGCGTCGATGCCACTGTTTGACGAATTATTTCAATTCGGCTGGACTATCTGGCGCTGCGTAGAGATGTGGTTTAGTGTAAGTTTAATATGGCCTCATAGAAATCTGATGGTATGCGACTCTCATGGTAATTGAGTGTCATGGCAATTGACTTCTACGGCAATTGACTTAAGGGTCACAAGCCAGTAACGAATGTTGTTCTGAACATTGGTATTTTGTTATGTGGTATTACTTTTTCAACATTTTTACCGTACTGCATGTAGTCGGTTCAAACCCCACATGGGATAACACTTTGTGTGTTATAAATAAATTACACATCTATAAATTGATGTTCTAGGTATATAATGTATGTGTCCGTTTCTTGTTTGTTTGTAAAATGTGCTGCAACACAAGATTTGCTCCTAATGCAGGAGTTCTCTTATAAAAACAAAAGCAAACAAATTAGTCCAAGTCGAGCTGACCCATATAATTTTGTTTATCCAAAATGGCTCTCTTGTGCCCCACGGTGTTATATCAATAAAGCACAAATATGAGCATGTTTAAACTTTGCGAAATCTACCAATTTTATCACTATGATATACCGGGTACACGATCTATATCCAGTTATGCTCTTTAGTTCCGGCCATTTGTTACCTTTGGTCTAACTTTAGAACTATTCGTTTTTATGCAGTCGTAAAATGTCACAAACGCCTAGAGATTTCTGTAGCATTTAGCTTTTGTAGCAGATCTTTTTTTTTTAAACACGAATCAGAAGAACAACATTTATCAGCTTATTGTTATAATACGTAAGTAAGAACAACTGCCATATCCCTCACAGTTAAAGGATTCTCTGACCAGGCGAGGTGGTCATGCCTGGCGGTCCACTACCTAACGGTTGATGTTAAAAATAAAAAAATATAAATTCGGACATTTAACACACAACGCCATATAATCCCAAGCTAAGTAGAACTTGTGTTATGGGTACTAGACAACTGATATAAATACATATTATTATTATTTTTTAAATTAATACTTATTATACATAGAAAACATCCAAACGCCAAAAAAAATATTTGCAGATCTTACCAACATTTGGTACAACCAGGATTTCGAACCCGAGACCTCAAGCACAGCAGCAGTCGGATAAGCTACCACTGCACCACCGAGGCAGTCAAAAAATTTTGTGTATATGCTAATCGGTATTAGAATTTCTATACAGCGATGTAGGATTATTAGTAGATGTACTTCGTAGTTCGGTGTGTCTTAGATAGATGACGCTGTATGTAGAAGTCACCACAATAAAAATGTACTTTATTTAACACTGACCTATCAACATAAATGAATTGTTGTTTATTTACGTATCATTTAAATATGATGAGACTACAAATAAAATAGGTCAAATAAATACTTTTAATAATCAGGTTCAAATGTACCAACACGGTGTTGTCGCAATCATACTTGTAATTGACACAACTATGCGGATATTGCAACCTCTTCCTTCGTCATTTTAATAAAGCCTTGAACCTTACAAATAGTTACGGACTTAGCTTCAAATTGTGGCGTTTTATTTGCTTTAAATATAATTTGTAGCTAAAACATAGGCATAGCTCAGTTGGTTATACAATTTTCTTAGAAATGTTCTTTTTTACTGTGGGAGAACCACGCTTCGGCATGAATGAGCCGGCTAAACCGGAGTGATGCCACGGCTTCATAGAAAACCGCTATGAAACACAGAGGAGTTAGGATACCAGAGGCCCAAGCCAACACCTCCCTATCCTCCAAAGGAGCACTCGTGACGCCACTGGTGTTGCGGGTGCCCATTGGGTCGGTAATTACTTAAAATCAAGCGATACGTGCGCGACTGCTGTGCTTGAGGTCTTGGGTTCGATTCCCGGGTCGGACCAAATGCTTGTATGATCTGCAAATATTTGTTTCGGAGTTTGGGTGTTTTCTATGTATAATAAGTATGTATTTACAGAAAAAAGTTTGATATGTATTTATATAAGTTGTCTAGTATCCACAACACAAGCTCTGCTCAGCTTGGGACTCAATGGTGCTGTGTGTTAGATGTTCGAAACATTTATTATTTATTAAATTTTATTACAGATAGTTTTGATCTTGTGAATTTCTTCAAAGCATGTTTAAGCAATATGCATTCAATCAAATTATTTTTACGGTCACTTAAGAAGCATTGCATACAATCATTGCATGCAAAAATATCATGCTATTGCGGCATAAAACTGCGTGAATATCAAGATAATTTTATTTTACAATCTTGTTTCATATTATCAATATTATAGCCAATAAAAATGGAAGATATACCTATTATTATATCTAAACTTTTATATTATTATATATAAGAGTTATGTACGTTATGCCAGATTTAAAAAATATAAAAATGACAGTTAAAGTTTTAACCTAAGTACAATTTTTACCCGACTACGGAAATATCAAAAGGAAGGGTAATAGTTTGGATGTATATGTGTGCTTGTATGTTCACCGTAGCAGCTTAACTACTAAAACGATTCTAATAAATGAAATATCAATAGATTAATAATGGCCCGGGTGACATATCTATACTAATACTAACTGCAAATTTTCGTACTGTCATATTTTTCTATCGTAAATATTTTCAAAATTTCAGAAATACTTTAGTACATCCTGCTTCAGTTTCGTCGTCTTCGTCAAATTTCCAAAAAACTGGGTTGTTATTACGCATATCTATTATTATAAAAAATCCAATAACATACTCGCGAATCGAACCCGAGACCTCTTGATCAGCAGTCCCATATGCTAACCGTTAGATCAGTATGGTAATTAAGTGTATTATATGCATAGATAGATATCTTATAACGTAAGTCAATCATCATAATTATCATTATTCGTTATGTGTCCTAGTTATTGAACGTTATATATTAAATGGAATGCACGTGTGTTAGCACATAGCTGTGGAAAAATAGCGCAATGATTCACTGTCCTACAAAACTGTTCATAATCACATCATTTCATAGTTCATCGTTTAACATAGGCCTCTCATTACATCTAGGGGAGATCAGGGCGCTGCAAACGACCCGAGACCGGCGACCTAGGCGGGTCAGTGTTCCGACTCTTACTGGGTAAGAGGCGCAACAGCGACCTGCTCCAGGGTTGACTCTGGATACCCCTCTTTCGTGAGGTACGGCAGGGGGAACTCCAGAAGCTGCTAATGCATTCCAAGAGCTCCACCTCTTGACTACCCAGGTATGCCGCCCGAGTGTCATAGCTCAGTGTGTTCGTAGATCAGGTTGATCCTGGCGTTCAAGAGTTACAGTGATGGGCGTGTGGGCAGGATTAGTCCCATACCCGAAGGATGAATAAAGGTGATGATACACTGAATTCTTAATCCACAAGTCATCAAAGGTGTTCGTGAAGTGACGGACTAATGACTGTTGGTAAACAATTGTTAGTCCGTCGGTCCGTCCGTGGGTAAACCTCTATTCATACTAAAATCGTATAGAACTTTTTCCATCTAATCCTTTATAGACATCTTTCTTTTTTTTTCTTTCTTTCTTTTTTTTTACAATGCCCGCATTAGGAATATACATTCCTGTGTCACGGGGATCTTTACAAACATACATGAAACGTACACAAAGTACACCTGTACACAAAGTACACCCAGACTTAGAACAACAACTTATGGATCACACAAAGTGTTATCCCATGTGGGATTTGAACCCACAACACTTGGCGCAGTAGGAAGTGGTGTGGCGACCACTGAAACCACTAGGCCAACTGTGTAGTCGAAAACACCGTGTAGACATTCTCTAAAAGCAAGCTTCAGGATGTGTTTAAATCTTGTAATTTCCCTTTTCCTACGAAATGATATTGGATTTTGGCAACTGTACGCAATCAGCAAACATTCTAACTGTTATCAACATCAGTGATAACTTGATAATGGAGTACTCTATTGAATGTCGGAAGCCGAGCTAAAGTACTTTGCCCTTGAGAAGGTAATTTGGTAATGCGTGGACCGCTGGCTACTTATGAAATCTGTATTTTTATGTGTAGCAATTGACCCGGCAAACATTGTTTTGCCATATATCAAAAAACAAATCAAAAGAACAAGTTTTAGGGATACCCTTATCACTTGAGAGAATGAAAAATAGATGTTGGACGATTTTTAGACCTATTGTTTTTAAAAAATTCATTGTAAAACAATAGTATTTGCAAATAAAATGGGCACGGATCGCCTAATGTTATATTTAACAGACCTACCAGACTAGCACACAAAATTTAAAAAAAAACGTTCCAGCCATTTCGGAGTAGTTTGGTACAAACACGAGAATTTTATACATCAGATATGAGCCTGCCAAAGTGATATTACTCATCTTGATGGAGAGCATGGGTAGAACCATACTCATTGCGAATGCAAACAATGCTGACCCACACTATAACGACCTATTAGGGTGCTGCATAAATATTAAGATATCTTTGAATCTTCTTTTGAAGAGACTATATATAAGAGATAGAGATTATATATAAAACGGACACAAAGAACACCTAGACACAGAACAACAATTTTGCAACAACACATCTACGATTTAATGGGTGGAATTTATCATTTGTGATTCTTAAATAAACATATCCACCAACTACTTATTACCTATATTGTCTTGGGTTTCGATTCCATGCTTATTCTATACTAGTTTATGCTCGCGGCTCCGCCCGCGTTTATGTCGTAAAACCGTAGGACCAAACCCACTGTCGGCTTCTTTCTCAAATATTCGTGACGTTTTCATAACAGTATTTAAAGAAACACTTCTGCCCGCGGCTCCGCCCGCGTTTATGTAGTTTATCGCGGCAAATAGTTACCTATGTGTTATTCTGATGTATCAGCTATATTACTGTACAGTTTCATCCAAATCCGTTAGTTGTTTTTACGTAAAAGAGTAACAAACATCCTCACAAACTTTCATATTTATAATATTAGTATAGATAACTCACTTAACCGTCTTTTTGCTGCCTTAAAGGTGAGAATTGGCTTTTAAACAAGAATGACAATGAGTTTTTTTGCCAGTATTCTTCTCATCAGCCTCTACGCATTTTGGAAACTGGAAGTTATGGATCGGCACAAGCAGGCAGATTTTGGTGTTTTCACATAATTCATCTTGACAATACAGTACATCTGTGGCATTTGTTTTTGTCGACTTTTTTAAACTTTAGCTTCAATTTAACGTTCACAAATGTTACTTAGTGTCTTAATTGAATAAATGATTTTGAATTTGAACTTTAAAACTCATCAAACATAGATTGAAAGGGTATTCATTGAAATCGATTCAGTAGTTTAGGCGCAACGGTGAAACATAAAACACTGCCAGAATATTACACTCTCTTTTTTGGCTGCACCGTAGTCGGGTAAAAAGTATCACCAGCCAGAATTTTGAGTTTGGATATATACTTATATATAACCTAAATATCGGAAACGGCCCCAAAATAATTTCCATGGTTTCGGGTTCCAAGGTTATCCTTTCTAGGGCTGGTTCCCCGGTTTCTAGTACCCGAGACGGTGTGAGGTTTTAGTCGGTTCGAATCTGACATGCCACCAGGAAGGTGGTATCCAGGGGATTAAAGCACAGCAAAAAAGAGGGGAGGTTTCGGGATTTATTTTATTTATTGAATAGGGGACAAACGAGCAGAAGTTTCGCCTGATGATAAGTGTTTACCGCCACGCAAAGACACCCACATCACCAGAGGCGTCACAAGTGCGTTGCCGATCTTTTTAGGAATGCACTCCTTTCTTAAAGAAAATGAGTTAGAGGAGAGGAAAGAGAGAGATAAATTGATATAGATATTGTTACAAAAAATTACAGAAAAAATCGAGCAAAACTCGGCTCTCCAGGCAGGTACTTATATCAATCAGAGCAAATTATTTTATGTGTAAAGTTTCTCAGATTTCTAAAAGTATTTATAATCAGTAATTAATCTGTCGACCTTGCGTCAAATTTCACATATTTGTAATTAATATCTAAATATATCTTGTTGACATTAGATTCGGCACACGGTTTTGCTATTAGTAAAACGTGTTCAGCGTTATCACATAACAAGCATTCATTAATATTTTAATACATAAATTTGGCTATTTATATCTCCAGTAATAGTATTAATATGATAATAAAGTTTTCTTATTGATAATTTTTAAATAATTTTTGTCCATACGTATAGAGTTGATGAATAGTAAAACTACTTACACTATGATGCTAAATATTTCGGTCATCTACACACAACGTCATCTAGTTCCAAACTAAGCAGAGCATATATGAATATACAAATACTTTTTTTTGTAAATATATACATACTATACATAGAAACCACCCAAACTTCGAAACAAATATTTGCAGATCATACAAACATTGAGGCGCTCATAGCACAGTTGCTTAAGGAGGTAAGCAACGACGGCGCGGTCAGTACCTGCGTGGGTGACCGCTGGTGCATGTTACCATGAGCGTCTCCGTGATTCGGAGGTCACGTTAAGCAGTCGGTCCCGGTTGTTATTATAGGATAACAGGCGTGAAGCTTAGTTGGAGGCCTTTGGGCGGCTTAAAAACATCCAAGGGTAAGATTACGTAGCCACAACGTTGTCTTGCCAGTCCCCGACCCGCATTTAGCCAGTGTGGGGACGTATGGCCTTAACCCTCTCCTGATCCCAGCAGTGGGACATTATGGGTTGTTGATTGATTGATTAGATTGATACAAACATTTGGTCCGATCCAGGATTCAAACCCGAGACCTCATAGACAGCAGTCGCGTACGCTACAACTGCGCCACCGAGGCAGTTTATAGGTACCTATTAAGATGCTTCTGAATCATCATCATCATCACCCTATCGCAGTCCACTCCTGGACATAGGTCTCTCCAATTACACGCCACTTAGTTCGATCTATGGCTTCTCGCATCCAGCAGGAGCAGCCGTCTTACGCAAATCATCGCTCCACCTGGCTTGTGGACGTCCTACACTACGTTTGCCGAGATGCGGTCTCCACTCAAGAACTCGTTTACCCCAACGGTATCGGTTCTTCGACAAATGCGGCCAGCCCACTGCCACTTCAGCTTGCAAATCCTGTGGCTATGTCGATGACCCTGGTTCTTTGTCGGATCACCTCGTTTCTGATGCGATCCCTGAATCATCGGTCGTCATCAATACTCATTAATATTTAGATAGATCTAGCTAAGATTGTTTTACTTTGCAATCTGCCATAACATCCAGGTAGCCGCGTGCCGCGGGCCTCGGTCATGTAAAGTACAATTATTGATAAGGCATACGTAATAAATCTTGTTCAAAGCTTACTTTAACAGTTCTATATCAAAGGATTTAGCTACAAGTAGCCATACCACTATGATATTACTATCATATTGTTATATAACCATTTTATTAGTATATAACGCATTATCTGACACAGGAGCCGAATGTGAGATAGTTATCTGAAGTTGGGATTATGATAAATACACGAATGTTATCCATTTATATATCTAAATATTGTTTTCTTATCTTTGCCAGTGTTCTTCTCATAAGGCTCTACGCATTTTGGAAACTGGAGATTATGGATCGACACAGGCAGCCAGTGAATAAGGTGTTTCCACCAAATTCACCTTGACAATACAGTACATCTGTGGTATCTGTTTGTGTCGATCGAATGATTTTTATCTGTAGCTTCATTTTAACGTTCATAAATGTCACTTGGTGCCTTAATTGAATAAATGATTTTGAATTTGAATTTTAGCACTGTCTGTATTAATAACATGGAGTATTACCACTATTTCCGTGGGGTTTTTTAATAGTTGCCGGCCTGGTCGTGCTGGGACCAGCGTGGCTTTACGACCTATTTCTAGTACAGAGAATTAGTATTAAAATCAACGTGTCAATGATGCGGAGTTCTGCGTCGAACTAATTGTATAAATCCTGTCAAAATCGGTCCATTCGTTCCAGATATTAGCCGGAACAGAAAGACAGACTGATGAAAATTCTGTTTTTTTTTATATAAGTGCCGTATTTACATGCTTTTATATGCATTTAGTGAAAAGCTTTTATTTGAAATTATAAATAGACAGTTCAATTTTATTTAGGCGTCATTTGATTCCCGTGGTATTGCTTGCGGTTATTGCAAACCGCAGGTAATATTGCGGGGCAAAGTTAAAAAAAAATTACATCGGATATCTGCAAGTGACAGTGCCGTCATAATCCGTAAGAGCCAGAGATTAGTCGGAACAAACAGACAGACCGACAGGCAGACATTAATTGGAAAAAAAAAATTTGGTATATGTACCGTATATTTTAATATTACAAGCAAACACTCCAATTTTATTAATTTGTATAGATTGTATACTTATATAGATTGGCAAGGAGAAGTAGCTATATAAGAAGAAAAGGGTTTGAAAAGAATAACGAGGAGAAGAAAACTTCTCAAGCAGATATTAAAGGTATTAATACTGCTCGCATTCTTATAACTTGACTGCATGTATGGAATAGTGGTTGACTTCGTCGCTTCCTACAGCCGTGAGTGTAAGGAGTTCGATCCCTCAGATCATATAAACCATGTATGATGCATTAATAATCTGAGGTTCGTTCCCTACATAGCGTTACTAAGCTGTCCTGAGCGTTGTATGATCCACAAATTGTTGTTCTGAGTCTGGGTGCACTATTTCATGTATATCTGTTAAGTCCCCGCTATTAGAACATATTATTAGTAAGTTAATTATCTTTTCACCCGACTGTGAAAGAAGGAGGGCTATGTTTTTCGAGTGTATGTATGTATGTATTTTTATTTTTCACGCCTTAAACGGCTTGACGTATTTTCATGTGAGCGGTGTCAATAGATTCGTCTTAGTCGTGAGAGTGACACTGGGTACATCAAATTTAAAAAAAAAACAAAGTAAGGACTTTCGGAGCCAAAAAGTAATCTTAAAAAAATTATTGATTTCAGAATGAATCGAGTGTGGTAGCAAAATGACCAATTTTTAACGGTGATTACGAATAATATATAAATGTAACTTACATATTTTATACTCGTATATGATATTGACGCAGCATTACTTGATAAAAAAAATTCAAATGGCTGTTGCTAAATTACAGAACTTTCAAGATTTCAATGATTGTGTTTTGGCCCATTATCTCGTCAAAAACGCATATATCATCCTTAATTATTCAATTTACCAAATCATCATTACTTTGTTAATTATGAGGTATATAAAACATGTATAATGTCACGGAGTTTCAAATCATACTGCGTTCGTATAACTTTGTTCGTTCAAAGGTCGAACAATGACCCGTATAATGTATGAATATACCTACGTATGTATATCTACAGTTAAAGTGACAGAATGAGGATGCAGTTAATTTCTGCATCCTTAAGACGTACTTGCCACTTTAAATGTATCTTAAATCGATATAAAAGGGCCCACCCACGTAAAAAAATTTGATTGACCAGACACTTATTGATTGAAACCGATTTGGGAATTTAAGCGTAGCGCTTAAAATAAAAGAACAAACGTACTTAGACATCGAAAACAATGACCCTGCCTTTTGGCTTCGCCTCATTAGTATTTTTCCACGGTTGGTGCGGCAAAATCCTGCTATTTATAATTCGATTCGCAAATATATTTATTTACAAAGAAATATCTATGCCCTGTTTCATTTTACTTAAATTTTAAGAAGAAATGATAAATACTATACATTTTTTTAAAAGTCATTCTTTAAAATAAGAATGTGTATTTGAAAGAACTAATAATGACAAAGAAAGGGGCTTAATATTTTAATGTAATTGAAATGCAAAAATTTCAAATACTTTTCACTCTATTATCTATCTGCCATCTTATGGAATACATTCCACAAGTCATACGTAATGTCGAATATGCCATCTTTACTGACCAAAACGAAATGTCCCATTACAACAATAGTCTTAAATATTTATATTCGATTCCTATAACAATATAAAACTGATTTATAGAGTAGTCAAACAATATATTCAAATAAACATTAACTACGTTCTACAGTTAAAAAATCGATATTGGCTCATAAAAGTATCACCTTTATCTTTAACACGCAAGTCATGGTAGATAAATGTAACTAAGTAAGGAATTTCGACGTGTGTATAAAAAAAACGTCATTAAGAAATGTCAAACTCATGTTTCGGCGCCATTTTTCTTTCTTGTTTAATTATACTAAGGACCAGTTTCACCAGTTCCTGATGACGGTTCAGATAATTATCTGATATTTAACATTATTTGAACGATAAAGGTTACTTTATGTACCCCTAGCCGATTTCGGTTACGGCGTGGCAGCGGCCAGTTTTAACGGTAACCAGCCAACTAGGTAGAAGTTATTATAGTATAAATTTGTGCGCAAACATAGGTGCACTCTCTGTTCCCTCGCTCTTATAATCCGAAGGAAAGGTTATACGAAACGGCCGGGAAGAGATCAAGCGCAGGGCGGCTTTCCTTGCTCTCCGGGGCACTTGCAAACCCCATTTGCAAACTCAGAGCTGTTATTAGTTATTAAGCATTTTTATAATCAGAAAAACTCAACAACACTTTGCAGCCTGACCAGGATTCGAACCCGAGACCTCATGAGGTCATGATCAGCAGTAACAAACGCCAAACGCTAGACCACAAAGGCAGTCATCTGATGAAGACTTGTGAAACTGAAATTTATCAGCAGTGTTTAAACTACAAAGACAATTCATACTATCACAACCACATTGACATTCTACAAACGTAATCGTTTTTAGAACACTTATAGAACACAATTTTAAAAAAAAACAGGTTGCGTCAATATCTGTCATCTTTATTACATTAAGTTTTTTCAAATAAAACATAGAAGTTATAAATGTATATTCGTAATCACAGTTAAGAATTGTTTATTTTGATACCACACTCGATGTATATTGAAAACATATTCGTTTAGAGATTTCTTTTTGGCGCCAAAAATCCTTAAGTTTGTTTTTTTTATTTTGATGTATCCAGTGTCACTCTCCTAACTAAGATGAATCTATTAATACCACTCACATAAAAATACGACAAGCTGTTTAGGTTCTAGTGCGTGCCAAATATACCTACATACACACATTCGAAAAAAATAACCCTCCTTGTTTCGCTGTTGTGGCTGGTAACTCTACACATCACTGTCCTCCAATTGAGTTTTTTTAATAATAATAATAATAATAATAATAAGTTTTTTTAATAATTCATTACGTGTATTATGTAATATATCATGTAAGTAACAGGTGATGCCCTTTTTTTCCGTGCGGAAATCCCCTCGGATACCACCTATCGGTCGGAAGGACCAAATGTCAGACTCGAACCGACTAAAACCGCACGCCATCGCGGGTACTAGGAGCCGGGGAACCAGGTGCACCCTAGGAAGGAAAACTCTGGAACCCAAACGTATCTCGGGCCACCTGCAGTTTCTAGAGAGCCCCGTTCTGTGTGGAAACCCTGATGTTTCCGTTGCTGCCCCAAAAGGTGGGGCGCGAGAGCTGCGAAGCGGGCGCACCCGAGCCTTCTGAGACCCGGGTGCCCTCTCTATCATACATAAATGTACGACTGAACGCAACAAATTAACTATTTCATGTATAGGAAGCAAGCCAACTGACACCTACATGTTAAATTGGTTTTTACAATAAACACATACATGGTAAAATTAGTTACCACACAATAATATTTGCAATGAAAAAATGATATTTGAAAACAAGGATTATGTCAGAGTGAATATTGTTACGTAAAAAAATATCTAAGTCATTTATACTAGGTAAAAATTTAAACACATACAGGGGAACATAGAACCTTCTCTTTTTAAAAGTCGTTTAAAAATACTACCTGTGTAGTGATGGAGAATACGGAGTGTTGCCCCTATTCATCCCAAGCTTTGCAGGAAAATAACATCACTCCCAAAAAGAAGGAAAGCTTGAAGAAACCCATTTTTTTAAACCCTCACGGGCCATCAACCCACCAAGGTTTGCGGCGGGGCGGTGGTCGGAACTGGACTGACACCGAAACCACACGATGTGCCACCTAGACCAACTTGAACAAACCCCTTTTTTTTTTGACGTGTTGGAATGCCTTTACGCCCTTCGCTCCCCCCCTGCGGGTACAGGGTGTTCGCTTTGTGTGGGACTCCTGACTGATACCAGCCAGACTACCCACTAAACCACCACGGTGTGCCACTCTGCGCCTGAGACGGGAGGGATCCGGGAACCGCTTTCTTACGCCATCCGGAGACTTGAACAAACCCTATACCAACCGGTCTGGCCAGCGTGATATAGTAAGCCAAAACCTTTTTTGAGATAGCCTTATGCCCAGCAGAGGACCAATAACGTCAGTTGATGTGATATTAAAGAAATACCTTGGTACACCTAAATATTTGACTTTTTACCCGACTGCGAAAGAAGGAGGGTTATGTTTTTCGAGTGTATATGTGTGTATATTTCTTTGGCACGCCCTAGAGCCTAAACGGTTTGTCGTATTTTATGCGTGGTGTCAATAGATTCGTCTTAGTCGTGAGAGTGACACGATACACCAAAACTTAGAAAAATATTTTTTTTTTTTTGAAACACACATATCCGTGTTATGGTTATCTGGAAGAAATCGCCGAGAGCGATAAGACCGCCAACTGTTATACATATTGTGTGATTGTTCCTGTTGTACCATTTCGTACTATGTATATACAATAAAGATAAATAAATAAATAAAAAAAAATAAAAATAAATATATACGTCGGTTTTCTTTAAATAATTCATTACTTGTATGTCTGATTAAATTCCTTCAGAGATCACCCACAAGTGGTCATATCGGCCTCGAAGCATCCAAAGTCGCTTGCCGTCTCGGATACCAATAGTCAAGGAACAACGTGAAGTTTATTAGAGAACTAACAAATATATATGAATAACGAAGTCTGAACACTAAATCAAGTGGTCAAAACTAAATTTTAGGCAATAAAGCAAGAGAATATGGACGTTAGTGATTGTAAAAGAAAATTGAAGAAGAAACAATTGCAATTTGGCCAAGTGGCCAGGTATAACCTAGAAAGGAAATCCCTGGAACGTCTACGTACCTGAGGTTATCTACGACTTGCAGATGATATATACCCTAACAAACTTTTTACCCGACTGCGAAAGGAGGAGGGTTGGTTATGTTTTTCGAGTGTATGTATAGGTGTGTATATTTCTTTGGCACGCCCTAGAGCCTAAAAGGCTAGTCGTATTTTTATGTGAGTGGTGTCAATAGATTCTTTCGTCTTAGTCGTGAGAGTGACACTGGATACAGACAAATAAAAAATTGAATTCATTCCTTGTTTATCTGAACAACGGCTACTAATTTATCTTCTTTAGGCCGGAACTACTCGATAAAGCATTTGACAGTTAAATAGAGTTCCATGTGGGCAACAATGTGAGGTCTTTCAAATAATCTAACAATAAAATGCTAATATTGTAATTCTTAAAATAGATTTTAAATGAGAGGTATTGTATCATTGGATACGTTATTTTTATGGTATAGGGGCGTAATCGAACAGAAAAGTCACCTGACATGACGGTAAGTGACACCATCGTCCACGGACGCCATTTTATTTATAAGTAAGCCTGTCAGTGCCTTTACCTGATAGAAAGCAAAGAAGATTCCCAGAGTATAATCATCATCAATACTTATTCACCTATAGATAATCTATTTCAGATTGTTTTTTTTTGCAATGTGTTAATTTATTCGGTTAGCCACAAGCCGCGAATCTCGGTCATTTAAACTAGAAATATTGATAATATAATCTGTTTTGTGGTCTAATCTATGCAAATAAATAAAATTGAAGTGTCCGTTTGTAATTTCACTAAGCACTATTTCTTGAAATGCTTCGGTAACATTGGACCCCGCTCTAGTCTCATTTTAGCAGTCAAATGCGTTGCCGCGTTCGTCTTAGACGACTTGGCTCAGACTCAGGAGGAGGCAGAGGGCTAAAGGCTCCGTTAATCTCACACATTTCTTGAAAAGCAAGTAAAACTTAACTCGAATCGAGTCTGGCCACTTCTATCAAAGCACAGAGAAAGTATTTAATCAAATAAGTCTCAATTTACAATATCAATAAGACTCAATCGCTTTTTTATATGAATATCTTACAGAAGAATTAAAAGTAGGATACATAATATTTTTAATGTTTAATAAAAACTCAGTGCACGAAACCATTAAAAAAAAAACAAAATTAAGGAGTTTTGGCGCCAGAAAATCTCAAAAAAAATATTTTGCAAACATATCGAGTGTGGTACCAAAATAAAGTATTTTTAACGGTGATTGCGAATATTTATAACTCACTAGCTGAGGTGTTACCTTTATAGATTGTATCTTTGTGTTATTCTGATGTATAAGCTTCATTATTGTAAAGTTTCAATCCATTCAATAGTTTTTACGTGAAAGAGTAACAAACATACATCCATATTTACAAACTTTCGCGTTTATAATATTAGTTGGATGTTGTATAAAAAAAACTGAATTTAATAAAGATGACAGATATTGATGCAGTCGGATTTACTTAACATAATTTATTATTTTTATAATAGGCAGAATAAAAATATTATTGGTTTTAATTGGTTTTGTCTAATAAAATTTTACCAACAATGTGCGTAAATATTGTGGGTACACTGTGAACATATTTATTTCGTGACGGGTTTTACAATTTTATGTTGGTTGAAAAGGTTAAATATATAAGAATGGAATTCAAAGGAAATAACAGTGTCTATATAATTTTTTGTTGTAGTTTCTTTTTTTTTAAAAAAGAAAAATAGCAAAAAAGTTCCTAAAAATTGTTAGTATAAACCATTAACCGTATGTATATTTGGAAAAAGTATGTATTAAAAATTTATGACATTGTAAAAGTAAATTAGTATCACATTTTTTTCATGTTCTGCTATCAAAGCCTGACAATAAATAAATTAATCAAGGCGATTTTTATCACTGATCGTAATAATCTATGTTAGATAAATATACTACATATTTTATTATTTTACGACTTAATTATTATCTTTGTGGCTATAACTTTTACTTCATTTTTTTAATATGTCCTATTTATTTGTTTTTTCGATAATGAAATTAATCACACAAGATATATGCATAATTAAAAAAAACTGTATTTTAAAAAGAAAACTTACCAAGAATTCAACAAAATGACAATTAAAAACCTTAACACAACACTGACCACAAAGTTCCAAAAAAGTAAAATTTAATTCTTTTTTTATTATGTAATGTCAAACGTGTTTTTGGCGCGCTCCACGATCTATCTCGAGCGGGCGAAGCGTTCCCGTCGCGCGATTTCAGAACACTGTCACACTGTCCGAAATATTTAAATGATATTTACCGTGCACTACGTCGACATTTATAGATTTTACACTGGAAAAGACCGCGTAGGGTGGTGATTATGCGATTTCTTTGAATCTCAGAGACCGCTTCTGTATTCGTGTTGATAAGTTTTCTAAGTTACGTATACTGAATGACTAGTTGCTAATTTGAAGTAGTTTTATAGTCGGTGTGTTCTTTATGTGATGACGTAGTTCTAATACACAGGTGTACAGAAAAGTTCACGAGTCCAGAACTTTATTCATATGTAGGGATTTTTATGACGTAGATAGTGTGGCTAAGTACTATTGATTCCTCATCACTTCAGTAAAACCACTGACACAACACTGGTTAGTATATTTCGTCAGTGCTATGCCGTATTATGGTCAAAATGAATCATTTTAAAACTAAGACTGAAGACTTTATGAAACATTTTCTATGCTTAAGCAACTGTTATATAAAAATATAACTATGCTTAAGCAACTATTGTTTAGATTTCTTGTTTCGCGTTAGATTTTTATGCGTCTTACTTTTTATAATTCATTGAGTGCAACGATAACGCACCACAGTACTATGGGAGGTCTACTAGTGATGTGTCGGGTAACCGAATTCGTATCCGCGTGGGTGAAAATTAGGGCTATATCCCTTCCATAATCATTATTTTTATTATATGGAGAACGTTTTTAAAATACTACTTATACTATTATTATTCTCTTTATTACATTTATATATACATATCTATTACATTTTTAAATACATAAAAAATAAACAATAATATTTATTTGAAATATAAAAAATAGTAGACTACTGACTTCGAACAGAGATCAAGAAAACGGTGGTTAGGGCTCCAAAGATAGGAAGCTCCTCACAATACGAGCCGTCTCAAAAAGGACTGCCTTCTGCATCAGACCCTTGATTCAGCCATCTAAAGTGAGCCTCTTGTGGTGTTGGTCGAGGCTCTTGGTTATCAATCCGTGAACAGACACAAGTATCAGAACAATGATCACCGAATCTGTTTTCTCCATTATTATTATTTTTATGATTAAAAAATTGTTTATCTTTATAATTAAACCAAACTCAAAACCGTTGAAAAGAAAAGAAAAAATGTCTATCGAAATACGTGTTATTTTGGTCCTCAACATCGTTATCGTCGATAATTCAAATTCGCTTAAGCTAACAGGCAAATTGAAAATAAATACCTCCTAATAAAAACCGAAATCGTATCGTTCTAAACAGCACTGACCAAAAGGATTGATATAGGGAACGGTTCAAGTTTTCCTCCTCTTAAAAAAATAAAACAATAACATTATATAATATATATTTTATTCTTACATCTAGTTACCAGCCGTTAGAGCTAAGCTCTGACTGCAATTAATTTTTACATTGATATTGACACAAGCGAGTTGCGTAACAAAGAACTTAAAGATATAAGGTATGGCGACGGACACCAGGTTCCCTTCCCCGCAGAGGCGACAGGTCTCCTTGCTAGTCTCGCTTCTGCCAATGATTGGGCCCAGAAGAGTTCCACACTTTGAACATAAGGTTGCCTGTGAAAAATAAATAAGTTTACTTACTAATGTCAAAATTCCCGACTACTAATTAGAATACATATTTTCAATTTTGGAATACTAAATTTCGGTAGTTTGTGAAAGTATCAAAAAGTACATTGTTCGATTAGATACAATTGACTTTGAAAAAAGTACAGTGGACTATAGAGATGCATAAATATTACGAAATAGAAAAAGGGAATCAATATAAATGCTACCTGGTGTCATAATGGGATTTAAGATTTATTTAACTCATAGAAATTATATGCATTGATTATGATTAACGTAAACATGTTAATTATAATTAAAAATTCTATTATTTACCATTTCATTATTACTTTTTATATAAAGCGTTATTCTTATGAACACAATATCACAAGTCAATCAATTCTTATAAAAATTGGACTATTACTACTTTACTAGGTAAGAAGTGGCGAGTAAGACAACTGAAAAAATAAACTGATAATTCAGGTAATGTTTAGAGTGTTTCGGGTTTAGTAGTGAGTGAATATAAAGTGGTATATAAGGGAAGGGTGTTACCTCTGTCTTGTCGGAGCAGTGGAAGAGTCGGTCGTGCAGCAGGAAGGAGGCTCCGTGCGAGGCGAGCGCGTCTCGCTCCATCTCGCCGAGGCGCACTCCGCCGCCGCGCCTTCGCCCCTTCACGGGCTGCCGCGTCAGCGCGTCCACCGCTCCCGTCGTACGTACCTGCATACAACACAACACTATAGCGCTAACTTTGTTTCGCTGACTGTACTTTTAGTACAGTACAGTATAGCTCGCTTAGGACCCATAATATTTTATATGTGCTGCTTATCGGTTTGAAAAAGGTGTCTGCCTATTTTGAGTTCATTTTTCTTTCACTTTGCTAAGGAGGGAAGTGGACTTATTACATTTCCAACACGTGGAATTTTCTTTTGTTTAATTTCCTTGCAGGTTTCAAGACAGTTTAATTATTTATTTTTTAATTATTATTTAATTTTGACTGCCTCGGTGGCGCAGTGGTAGCGTACGCGACTGCTGTCCATGAGGTCTCGGGTTCGAATCCCGGGTCGGACCAAATGTTTGTACGATCTACAAATATTTGTTTCGGAGTTTGGGTGTTTTCTATGTATAATATGTATTTATTTACAAAAAAAAAAGTATTTATGTAATATCAGTTATCTAGTACCCATAATACAAGCTCTGCTTAGTTTGGGACTAGATAGCGTTGTGTGTTAGATGTCCGAAATATTTATTTATTTATTTATTTATTCTTGCGACTTCGCGAGTGTTATAACTCGATATCGGGTCACTGTTGTTGATCCTGGTGTACAGGAGTTACAGTATTGGGCGTGTAGGCGGGATTAGTCGCCATGTAGTTTTTTTTAGTACGTTCCGGATAACAAATGTTTGGAAAACGTAAACAAATGATTGATTACACTAGTCTTAATATTTTAAGACCGATCAAAAATTCTATGCAATATGATTTGATGTGTACCATTTATACCGTGGGAGAGCCATGCATGGATCGGCTCGTCCGGAGTGATACCATGGCCTCACAGAAAACCGGTGTGAAACAGCACGAAGGGGCTGCGAGGGCCTCCGTTATCATAAATCACTGGAAGAAATCAAGCAAGCGCTGTTTCACTACGGTTTTCTGTGAGGCCGGAGTATCACTCCGGTCGAGCCGGCCCATTTGTGCCGAAGTGTGGATCTCCAATGGGACGAAAGGAATTCTTCCACTAGTCACCCAATTTCAGCGTTGTTAGTTTGATTCCCACATGAGACAACATTTTGCATGATCCACAAATTATTATTTTGAGTCAGTGTGTAAGTACGTTGGTAAGTCCTCCACAACATAAGATATATTAATGATACTAGTATCGTCGTATCTACTTTGTTCGTACATACCTGCCACTTATCAGAGACCATGTGCCTCAATCTCTGGTAATGGATAACTCCGAAGAAGATATCAGCGTTCATCTCTCGTCCATCGATCCCGCTGTACATCCTCTCTGTACCATAATAGTTGTAACCTGAAGCTTCCAGCAACCGCCCGAAGTAATTGATCGCTGTATCTTTCTCGTTGAAACGGAATGGAGTCGCATCATGGACCTATTACACATCGGAAACAGAAAATAAACCGACTTGAAGAACTGGACCAAATTGAAATGGTAACACACGGGAATCATCAGCTTTCAAATAATAGAAGAATCATCAAAATCGGTGCATCAAAGTCGAAAGTTCTGAGGTAACAAAGATAAAAGAGAACCTCCTTTTTAGAAGGCGGTTAACAAGATAACAAGATCCTTATCCTTCCACCTACCTACAACCTTTGAGAAACTTTTTTGACGTTCAAAAAGTACATACGATGTGTTCAAAAAGTATCGCGAATTTTGTATTTTTGCGGGTTTTCGTTTCGATTTTTTTGTGGCGTTATGTTGGTACATATGTCCTCACTTATGCTGACAAGTTCGGCCATTTTGAATGTTCAGTTAATTGTTGACATCTGCTTTGCTTGCGCGTGTTTTGGTTCGTATTCGATTTTTACCTATTCAAAAAAATGAAACAAAGAATTTTTATCAAATTGTGTGTGAAAAACGAAATTAAATGCGCGGATGCATTCCGAATGTTGACTGTGGCATACGGAGAAGCTACTTTGGACAAAAGCAACGTTAATCGGTGGTACAAAATGTTTTCAGAAGGCCGAGAATATGTGAACGACGAAGAGCGTGCCGGACGCCCGAGCACTTCAACAACAGACGAAAAAATTGACAAAATGAAGAAAATGGCATTGGCCAATCTTTGAATCACCCAGACGTATATTGAAATAATATTTATTTTACACGGTATACATTTATTTATTTATTTAAGAACTTTATGCACGAAATGTACAATGGCGGACTTAATGCCAAAATGCTTTCGTTATTAAATTAATTCAGAATGAAATAAATGTTAATAAATATATCAAAATAAATATCTTTCAAATTACTAGATGGATTTTATTACGTTTTCCGTCAATAAAATCATTGAAGAGGAATATTTGGTCTGCAGGGTTGGTCGCCACGTCGCTTCCTACTGACCCAAGTGATGGGGTTCAAATGCGACATGGAGCAACACTTTGTGTGCTCCACAACTTGTTGTTCTCAGTCTGGGTGTTCTTTGTGTGTTTCATGTATGTTTGTAAAGTCCCCCGTGACACAGGATGTGTATTATATTTTATTATTAATAATGTTTCCTATAATAACCCAATTAACAGAAAGTGCAGAAACTAGAATATCGTGTGCTCACAGTTAGAAATCTTTCACGAAATCCTCAATGCTCTCAAGTCTTCTCTCCTCCGTTATAGCAGACTTTAATTTAATGCACAGCTCAGTTACCTACATATATTTAGTGTGTAACTGTGTATCTAATTTAGGTTTTCTAATTTTTTTGTTTTTGTAATAATTCTAAACCCTAAGCCATAACGAAGCAGTGTCTTCTATGAAAGTTATGTACAGATGTAATTGGATGGCAGGTTTACTGTATTGTACTGTTAAGGCTGTATTTTGTATTTTTAACCTGTTATCTGTATCTGTAGCTATAGAATAAAATAAAATAAAAATATCTCGACCCGTTGAAAGGTCCCGGGATCACAGCGGCAAGAAAACACGTGGTTTGTATGATATGTAAATATGTACATGCCTGTATATAAAATTATATAAATGGTGAGTTTTCTGTCTTTTATAATGTGTTACAGTTTGGTTATATGCAACCAATACCTTAATTAATATTAGTTTAATAAGGGATGAATGTTTGTTAATTTATTTATTAATTACTACTTAGATAAATATCATAATACATCGCTTTTTACACCAGATAGCTAAATATACAGTCAGTACAGTCGCCTGCCAACCGCACAAACGTAATCTCTTCCAGGCAACAGTGGGATGGACAAATACTTTTTTTTCAATAATAATATATTTATTTAGTTAGAAAGAATGTTACTGGGTAAACATATAAGGCAGTGTCTGGTGCATTAGGCGGTAGTTTGGGAATGGAAGTTAATATTAATAAACAATTTGGAAACTTACGTGCCCATGAATGCTTGCTGCCTTCCCCGCCATACATTCTATCATCATGGCTATTGTCATTCTTGAAGGAAATCCGTGAGGGTTGAACAGTATATCAGGAACCAGACCAGACTCTGTGAACGGTAGATCTTCGGCCGGCCATTTTTGCGAACAGATACCTTTTTGACCAGCACGGGAAGCGAACTTGTCACCTACTGTTGGGTTTCGCTGTAAATCAAATAAAGTTATGAGTTCATTGTTAAATGTTTTCTTCTCTCGTTTTTTCTTAAATAGTTAACTCCTGCACTAGGAATAGCATCATGATCATCATCATCATCAGCCTATCGCAGTCCACTGCTGGACATAGGCCTCTCCAATTTCACGCCACTTAGTTCGATCTATGGCTTCTCGCATCCAGCTCCTGCCAGCCGTCCCGCGCAAATCATCGCTCCACCTGGCCTGTGGACGTCCTACACTACGTTTGCCGAGACGCGGTCTCCACTATATTAGGAATATGATTATGCTGAATGCTATGAATTTACTAACATACAAGCAACGTACACAAATAACACCTAGACCCTGTCCTTTCCTCTCCCTCACTCCCATTCCTTATCCTTCTGACGCCTGAAACACAGGTCTTGTCTAGATCAGGCAGATCACTAATTGGAAATCATATTCCTAACTTATTATTTACAAGATTATTTGGGGTCGGCTTGTAGTTCAACCGGTTTTACCTGAATATAAATTTTTACACAGAGCGACTGGCATCGGACCACCGCAAGCCTGAGGGTGAACTAAGTTCGAAGGTCCGAACAAGTTTCCAATGTATTTGAGTGCACTGACTTCCCAATAACGATTGCCATAGATGTTCATGACATCTCTGAGGCACGGGCGGGCAACACCTCTATATACCAAGCTCGGGACTGCTATTAAGAATTTCTTGTAAGAAAAACTCAAAGGCAGACCGACCCGGGAATCGAACTCGAGACCTCTTGATCTGCAGTCGATTACGCTAACCTCTAGACCAACGAACCAGTCAGATCACTAATTGGAAATATTACTTAATAATGAGTTTAAGAATTTCAATTTGATAATAAGTTATAATAAATACTTAGTCACATACATTGAATTTGGAATATATTTTATTTATGAAATATCGCCTGATGGTAAGCGTTAACCGCCACCCATGGACACCTACAATACCAAAGACGTCAAAGTGCATAGCCGGCCTTTGGGGGATGGAGAGGGGGTTGGGCGATTTTTTCCACCTTTACTAATCCCCTTAGCTTTTTCACTCCTCTCGCTAATTACCTTCTATCTCTCTCCACGTCTTCTCCCTCCATCAAAATATGCCCACAATCAGTTCTTACCTGCAATCTGAGCATGATGCAAGCTTTTTTCAATGGCCGGGAACTGAAGTCCCCACAGAGTCGTACGCTGTCAACGTACACCTCCTCCTTGCCGTGATACTTGGACACGACAAACTGACTCTTCTCTCCATCGTAATAACTGTAACATACCGAGCTAGTTATAGAAAGTGAAAACGATGTATATTATACTAGTGTGGCGACTTCCACATACAGCGCAACAACATAAAATATATGACAGCGCCATCTACCGAAGAAACATCGAACTACGGAGCAACGAAGAAAACTAAGAAACTACCAATCCTAAATCGCGCAACAGAAGTTCTCGCGCCGATTAACATATATACAACTTCCCAACATCAACCGTTGGGCAGTGGCCCGCCAGGCATGATCACCTCGCCTGGTCGGAGGATCCTCCCTTTGTGTTGGGGGAACATGTTACCCGTTCCTCCACAGTGGTGACCCCGACGTGATTGGAAGCAGCCTTCGTAGGAGCAGATCAACAGCAAGAGCGCCACCATCATGTTCACTCCCACAGCAAGTCTCAGCTAGCCAGCAACTTCGGCCTCGACAGGGATACACCACACGCAGGATGCGACCGCTCCAGCCTGGTAACCCCTACGGCCTCAACAGCGTCTAGGCACAGCACACTGCAACTACGGTCGATGTAAGCAGAGCATTTCTCTCCCGTCTATGCAGCAGCCAGCCACTACGCAGCAACCGCCCCGACTCACTGGGGATCTCACCGCAGCACCGCGCACCGCATATCATCCCGACTCACTGGGATCTGCGGACTACAGCCCCGAATCACTGGGACTAGCGGCATTCAGTTCCGACTCACTGGAACTTGCGGCACTCAGTTCTGACTCACTGGAACTACTCAATCCTGGCAACTGGCAAGCTCCGCAACAGCAGACTCATCCAGATATCAACCTCCGGTCTTGGAGGGGAGTGATGTGGCGACTTCCACATACAGCGCAACAACATAAAATATATGACAGCGCCATCTACCGAAGAAACATCGAACTACGGAGCAACGAAGAAAACTAAGAAACTACCAATCCTAAATCGCGCAACAGAAGTTCTCGCGCCGATTAACATATATACAACTTCCCAACATCAACCGTTGGGCAGTGGCCCGCCAGGCATGATCACCTCGCCTGGTCGGAGGATCCTCCCTTTGTGTTGGGGGAACATGTTACCCGTTCCTCCACACTAGTTTCACCCTGCGGATGTTACCCTCGGTTGTTACTGTTACACAACAGCGGGTAACGCCAAGGAGCGAAGTTAATCTAAGAAGCTCTAGTCACTCCTTATATCGTCAGCTATTTGCCAGTGAAAGTCCCGTCAAAATTGGTCACCCCATTACTCTCACAATATCATCATCACCATCAGCTTATCGCAGTCCACTACTGGATATAGGCCTCTCCAATTTCACGCCACTTAGTGCGATCTATGGCTTCTCGCATCCAGCTCCGGCCAGCCGTCTTGCGCAAATCATCACTCCACCTGGCCTGTGGACGTCCTACACTACGTTTGCCGAGACGCGTTCTCCACTCAAGAACTCGTTTACCCCAACGGTTATCGTTTCTTCGTCAAAGTGGCCAGCCCACTGCCACTTAAGCTTGCTAATCCTGTGGGCTATGTCGATGACCCTGGGTCTTTGTCGGATCACCTCGTTTCTGATGCGATCCCTTAAAGAAACGCCGAGCATAGCCCTCTCCATAGCACGCTGAGCGACTTTGAACTTATGGACCAGTCGAACCGTAAGTGTCCACGTTTCGGTTTCGTCCACTCTCACTATATATCGTATTGGATAGAGAGATAAGGCGTAGGAACGGCTTTACGTGCTCCCTGAGGCGAGATGGTTCATACTCGAACTTCCAAACTCAATAACACGTTGATCTGACCCGAGAATCGAACCCGAGACCTCCCGATCGGCAGTTGCATAAGCTAACTGTTAGACCAACGAGACTTCAGACAGTTATTATATTTACAACTTACTCTAAAACCGCACGACCAAACCCACTGTCTACTTCTTTCTCGAATATTCGTGTCGTTTTCATAACAGTATTTAAAGAACTAACTATTGCCCGCGGCTCCGCCCGCGTATATGTAGTTTATCGCGGCAAATAGTTACCTATGTGTTATTCTGATGTATAAGCTATATTACTGTAAAGTTTTATCCAAATCCGTTGAGTAGTTTTTACGTGAAAGAGTAACAAACATCCATCCATACTAACATACTTTCGCGTTTACAATATTGGTAGGATGATGTACTCACCAGTAAAACGGATCTTCCGGTCTAATCCTGGCACCAACGGCCGGTAACCCATCCTCGTCAATGAACTGACTCAATTCCGCGTTGCCGTTGTCCCTACAGAAGTAGGAGGTTGTATGTTCCAGTTCTATAAAGTTTGATTTGTACACCGACCCGGCACCGAACCCGCGTTCGTACGATGATTTATTGATGATCATCGCATCTTCCATGTCATAACCCTGCAAAAGTATTTGAGTTGGTTTATCCAAAGGACTTAATAGTATTTCGAACATCTGACACACAACGCCATCTACAGTTCTCAATTATTATCTTTTATAATGAGCCGGCGAACTTTTTGGTAATTCGTGACGATTCCAGATCTCTCAATATTCTCAGCACGGCAGTCCCATACGCTACCAGTGCACCAATAATCTAAATGAAGTTGTGTTGAGGTTTTAATAAATAAATATTTAATTAAACAATTGAGACATACTAGTAGATTGAGGCGTTTCGAAATGTAGATGGGACCAAAACCCATTTTACGTGTTGTAGTGTGGTATGTTTGTATGATCTGCAAATATTTGTTTCGGAGTTTGGGTATTTTCTATGTATAATATGTATGTATTTACAAAAGAAAAAGTATATATCTAGTTACATCGGTTGTCTAGTACCCATGATACAAGCTTTGCTTAGCTTGGGACCAGATGGGGATCTAACGTGGGAGAGCCACGCTTCGGCTCGACCGGAGTGATACCACGGCCTCACAGAAAACCGGTGTGAAACAACGCCTGCGCTGTGTTTAACTGAGTGAGTGAGGATACCGGAGGCCCATAATCCAACCCTTCCCCTAATCCCCCTTCCCATCCCCCAAGGGCAGCAACGCACTTGTGATGCCCCTTTCGTCATCGTTTACCATCAGGCGATACGTCTGCTTGTTTGCTCCCTAAAACATAAAAAAAGAAAAACAAGATGGCGTTGTGTGTTAGATGCCCAAAATATTTAATTATGTTTTAAAGTGCTAAAATAGTACAATTCTTACCGTATATGAAATAACAGCAACTATGGCGTTAGTCCCAGCCGGATAGTCGTCTAGTCCCAAATTGTCGTAATGTGTGGGCCGGAACAGTGGAGTACCAGGGCTTTGGAGCCGGTACAGCTTGGTCTCTGCGTTAGTCGCCCACGTGTGGATGGGAGTACCCATCGTCTGCTTACCCATCTGACACTGGTACATGTTACTGTAGACAAAAAGGTTGGGTGTAACTCCAATAGGATACATAACACCTTAGTCAAATTGTTTACTTTTTATCATCTGACAAAAATTTGTATGAAAAATGTACTAAATACAAACTTGTGACGTCACTGTTTTAGACTACTCTGTTGATAATTTTTTATTTGATTAAAATTTGTAACAGAAATGAATAGCTGTAACAATTATATTTTACTAGATGTTTTGTAATATTCGTTTTAATGAAAGAAACATTGGTTATTTATTTACAAAACAGTCATGTACCCTATAGGCGATATTCTCTAAAGTTTGAGCCCTTTTACCAATAAATTAAGTGCGTATTTATTATTATTATTTTTTAAAATTATTTTTACTCAAATGTGCTGTGTTTTGATTACATATATCAACAGGGTAAACCTGCATAAATGTATAAATTTCTTTTATTTATGCCTTTTTCCCGTCTCATAGTTCTGGGATGGCTTCGCTCATATTCCAGTTGCACTCGGTGATTAGAAACAATCACCGAGGGCAAGCAACGACGGCGCGGTCAGTACCTGGATGGGTGACCGCTGGTGGCATGTTACCATGAGCGTCTCCGTGATTCGGAGGTCACGTTAAGCAGTCGGTCCCGGTTGTTATCATACGATTACAGTCGTGAAGCTTAGTTGGAGGCCTTCGGGCGGCTTAATAACATCCAACGGTAAGATTTGCGTAACCACAACGTATTCTTGCCAGACCCCAACCCGTATTTGGCCAGCGTGGGGACGTATGGCCTTAACCCTCTCCTGAGAGGAGACCCGAGCCCAGCAGTGGGACATTATGGGTTGTTGATTGATTGAATTCTGTGATGGTTTTTAATTTTTATATTTGAAAATTAAGTACTAATTTTGCTCAATCAGGCTATATTTTTCGCAACGATCTCGTCACGACGGTAAGTGTAATTTAATTAAACCGCTTTCAATTAAATAATCAAGGTATATTATAGGTTATTTATGGGTTTTTTGCCGAGTATTCTCCATAAGAATGTCAATTTGGAGTCGAGCAACTAGTAATTAATGTAACGTTTCGAAGATACCCGAAAAGATCTACTTGAAATAAAAGCCGTTTGATTTCGAAAAGTCAAACTTAAGAACTTACCGCGGCGACTGGTTGCAGTCAGGCATTGGCACCAGCTGCGCCAAGTTGCTCATGAAAGCTGTTTGGGATAACTCCATGTGTGTGGTTTTGCCTGCAATAAAACAAAAATACACCTTATTAAATTCAAATCTATAGTATACTAACTCTTGTCAGCGGGTCCGTTCGCATATATATCGGTTATTGCGGTGTTTCTCTAAAATGATATTGCTTTTTAAATTGTCAACCGATTGTATAAAAAGAATGTTGAAGTTTTTATACAAATAAACCGATTTGAGCTACTTCTAAGATAGTTCGCTAATGCACAAACACAGAGACAAATAGATAAACTCTTCATTACTTTTTCTTGAATATATTTAATGTACAGACATCAACATCTTAAAGTTTTATTATGTGTCACACATTTTCAGCTTACCTTAACCTGATTGAATCTTGATTCGTCACTATTTTCTTAACGCAAATGGCTAGAAATAACGATGATATATCCTAAGATTACATAGAGCAACGCGGTTGGGCATATGCATTACACTATTATACAGCCTTATACAGAATATATTTATGAATGAGTGAAATTCTGAATGTTTTGTTATAATTGTTTTGAATAAAATGAGTTCGAAGTTACAGAAGATTGTTTTTGTATGTGAGTTTAAAATATGTATATATGAAGAAAACTGTAGATGACACTTCAGTTAAATTAGTTACTTTTTATCATCTGTCATAAAGAACAAATCAAAATTTAAAAAACCCTCTATACAAACACTTTTCGAGTAATCATACGCCAAAAATGCCTCATATTATGGATAAAAGCTGATACTCTTACACTACTAGACCGATATTTACCAAACATAACTAAGAACTACCGCAAGGAAACAGGCTTTCAAATTAAAAAACCTCATCAGAATCGGTCCATACGTTTGTACATCGACGCTAAACTTATAATACCCTTCTTTTTGCGTCAGCGGTTAAAAACGAACTTCATAAAATGTACTAAATACAAACTTGTGACGTCACTATTTTAGACCACTCTAAGCAACATATTTCAATGTTTATTTGATTAAAATTTGTAATAGAAATGAAAAGATGAAATAATTATATTTGCTTAGATGTTTTGCAATCTTCGTTTCAATGAAGGAGACATCAGTTTTTATTTTCGATACGATAAAGACGCTTTGGGTATCCTGTTGTTCGGCGCCCAGGAATTTATGGTTTTATAGATATATAGACTAGCTTTAGTTCGCGGCTCCACACGCGTATATAAATAAATAAATAAATATTTCGGACATCTAACACACAACGCCATCTAGTCCCAAACTAAGCAGAGCTTGTATTATGGGTACAAGACAACTGATATGAATACATAAATACATTTTTTTTTTGTAAATACATACATATTATACATAGAAAACACCCAAACTCCGAAACAAATATTTGCAGATCATGCAAACATTTGGTCCGACCCAGGATTCGAACCCAAGACCTCATGGACAGCAGTCGCGTACGCTATCACTGCGCCGCCGAGGCAGCATATATGTCACTTATATATGATAGCTTATGTCCTTTCTCAGGAATCAAAGTATTTCCATACCGAATTCAATTAAAATCATTATTTTTTATTATATTATATTATTAGAGATTTAGCAGTGAAAGCGAGACGTACAGGCACAGTTACTTTAGCATTTTAAATATAAGTATGGATTAAATTATTATTATTACCTTTATATATTTCACTGTGTGTAACTGCTATGTCGAGGTATAGTTGTTCCATGGTACCTATGAGTTCCAGCTGTCCCGTCGACAGGTTGATCACCGGTCTCATCATCCGCGCTTCACTCGTCATCAGGAATACACCCGCGTATTGTGAACAAATCTATATGGCAAAGTAAAAAATTCTGACATCAAAATCAACGCCATTTATTCTTAAAGCACAATTTGTACTATGGTTACTAGTCAACCGATATAAATACATATATGTACTATACATGGAAAACACCAAAACTTCGATACAAATATTGATTTAGTAAGTCCTATCCAAAAAAACTAAAACTCCTCAATTTAGATTTTATTTATTTTGATGTACCCTGTATCACCCGTGCAACTTTATCAGCGTCTCTGAAAAGGAATGCATTTTCCCCGTTTCTTTTTCATCGATGCCTGGCTCCCATTAGTCTTAGCGTGATAATATATAGCCGATATCATTCCTTGATAACTGGGGTATCAAACACTAAAATTAGCGAAATCGGTCCAGCCGTTCACGAGTGATGGCGTGACCAAGGGAAATAGGAATTCATATATGTATATTATTATTATTATTATTATTTATTTAAAAAAGACAACTCCCGTATTAGGTATATACATTCCTGTGTCATGGGGATCTTTACAAACATACAAGAAACGGACACAAAGTACACCCAGACTTAGAACAATAATTTATGAATCACACAAAGTGTTGTCCCATGTAGAATTTGAACCCACAACACTTGGCGTAGTAGGAAGCAGTGTGGCGACCACTAAAACCACTAGGCCAACAATACATATATATATATATATATAATTCTGTGACTAACCTGCTTTTTTGGTATAACAACGATCTCAGTGGTGATAGGTAGTTCTTCGCCTTTAATCTTCAGGGTCCTGATGTAGGCAGCTGACTTGTCCACGGTGTCTTCAGCGAAGTAGCCCACCAGCCGCCCGTCGACCAGCACCGGGTATTTATACACGTCTCGAGATAGAGGTGTCTGGGCTACTGAGCTTATTGGCTCCATACCTGGTTGGGTGATAATTGTGATGATTAATTTTTGAAACACTTTTTGGGTGAATAAAAATCACGGAACTCGCGTCATCACCGAACGCTTTCCATGAGCTATATATTTACAAGTCGAGTAACCGTCCCGTGGTATTATGAGAGTGAGGGAACAGAGAATGCACATGTGTTTGCGCACACACTTGTGCACTATTGTCTCTCGTAATTGGTTGGGAGAACATTATACATATATGTGTACTTTTTGTAGGAACCAAGAATAATGGAACTCGCGTCATTATCACCGAACGCTATCCACTAGCTATACCATGTATATGTATATAGATAAAGCTCCGTGCGTTTTGTCCCCAAAGACTGTCCCGCTTTTTTTCTTATATCTTTACACACTAAACCCCCATACACTAGTTTAGTTAGTCAATAGTTTTTAATATAATAATAATTGCATACTACTAGCATTTGCCCTCGGTTCCAGCTGCGTTGATGTCGCTTATCGCAGTAAAAAGTAGCGATATCCTTCCACAAAAGTCAAAGTAGCTGCATGCTAAATGTAATTGAAATCGGTGCAGCGGTTTAGACGCGAAAGACTGACAAACAGACAGAGCTTCTTTCAAATCCATAATATTAGTATAAATAAATTACTCCTTCAAGCATCCCCAATAACAAATATATACTACATATCTGTGTACACAAAGACTATGCAAAATTTCATAAGTATCAGTCTAGGAGTTACGATGTAAAAAGGACCGAACTAACACACTCATATTCACATATATAATTTTGAAAAATGGTAATGAATTAGTAAAACATAATAAAACACATATATTCTAGTCAATCTATATGTTTAGAAAGTGCAATGCCGAAAATATATTTACATAATACTTATATAAGTAGTATAAAAGCTCACCGCATCTTTCCAGTACTTGAGGTAAGTTTGCCACTTGCTCCGGATCTGGATGTTGGGTTACCTGTAATATGAATAATTCTTTATAACTATAGGGAATATGCATGTTTTTCTTTTCAATTCTCAATCTGATCATTTACGTCTCCATGACATATAAAAATAATATTAATAGGCTTAACCGACCCGAGTCTAACAGTGGGACGTTATGATTTGTTGATGATGATGGGGGATGGGGGGAGGGGTTGTTGTTGCTTTCAAATTCTAAAACAACCGCATCGAAATCGGTCCATCCATTTAAGAGCTGTAACACCACAGACAGGTACATACACACACAGACATCGACGTTCAACATATAACATCTTTCTTTTTACGTCGGGGTTAAAAAGGTCTGCTACACCATATGTCTATTTTTAAAGTTGGATATATACATATATAAACTTTTTGTGGTAAACAAATTGTTGTATATAACATCACGCTACGGGTAAAATGTGATGTAGACGTGGTTGAATGTGTCAGCTAATACTCTTCTAATACATATGAGAGGATACATACATACGTACATAAGAGGAGAGAGCTTTTAATACACATGAGATGAATCCAAATTCAAGGTAGCTATTAATATTATTATTTTTTGTGTATGTATTGATTTTTAACTTTGATTTAAAGATTTAAATGTAGTTATAAAATAAGGTATAAATTGCGTTAAAAATATGATAGTTTGATATGATAGATATGTTATTAATATTCTGTGAGTTATACATGTTAAAACTTATTTTGTGTTGAAAAATACGAAACATCATACTGTGATTGTTATATTAAATGAACTGTAGTAAAATTTGTATTTTTTGACTGTGTGTGAAGATGTATATTGCCTCGTTGGTTTAATGGTTAGCGTTAGTGATTCTCGATCGAGAAATCGCGGGTTCGATTCCCGGGTGGAACGGCCGTTGGGTTTTTTTACAAGAAATTCATTATTGTCGATCGTGTCTCCAAGAGCACGTTATACTATTGGTCTCGGTCGTCATGAACATCTGTGACAATCAGTTAGTACTCTCGAGTATACTGACGACCAGTTCAACCTTCGAATGCAGTTCACCCTCAGGGTTGCGGAGGTCCAATGCCAGTCGCTCCGTGGAAAAGGTGATGTTCAGGGTTGAAGTGGTAGTTAGGAAGGTGCAGACAGGACAAGAAGAATGAGTTGAGTGTGGTCGCGGATGGGCGGGACGGGTTTTCCCCTCCATCCGCTTCACAGACCAGCCGCGAGGGGGCGACGTTACGCGTGTGCCGTACGTCGCCTAAATTAAGAGTTCACTATCAGACGACGGAGCCCGCTTCGGTGCGGGCAGGTGTTGGGAGGGGTCCGGATGGCGTAAGAAAGCGGTTCCCGGATCTCTCCCGTCTCAGGCGCAGAGTGGCACACCGTGTGGTTTTAGTCGGTCCGATTCTGACACACCGGCCCTTCGCAAACCCCGGTGGGGTGAAGGACCGAGGGGGTTTACACACGTAAAAAAAACGGACAAGAAGCGGTAGGGGCGAACCTGCGTGCTGCAGGTGAGGTGGTTGAGCAGGCCGCACGGTGCGCCGTCGGGAGTGTGTACGGGACACACGAAGCCCCACGCGTCCGGCAGCAGCTGACGAGCCTCCGTCGTGCGCATCTCCATGAAGAACGAGCCGCGGTGGATCGACCTGCGCCACAAGACACTGCTTTACATCCGTTCGCGTTTCGCTACTCGTTCGTTTCTCGACTCGCAATTTCGACACAGAAAAAAAAGGAATCGAACCTGAGAGAGGTCTCGAGGACCGTGCGGAAATCCCCTCGGACCCCACCGATTTGTTACGTCGGATTTGAACCGACTAAAAACGCACGCCGTCTCGAGTACTAGAAGCTCCCCGGCTTCTAGTAATCTATAAAAGGATATCACTGAAACCCCGAGAGCTTTTTTTTCATGGAATAGGTGGCAATCGAGCAAACGTATCGCCTGATGGTAAGCGATTACCGCCGTCCATGGACATCCGTAACACCAGAGGCGTCACAAGTGCGTTGCCGGCCTTGGGGGATGGGGAGAGGGAATGAGGGGAAGGGTTGGATTATGGGCCTCCGGTATCCTCACTAATTCGATGAAACACAGCGCAGGCACTGTTTCACACCGGTTTTCTGTGAGACCGTGGTATCACTCCGGTCGAGCCGGCCCATGCATGCCGAAGCGTGGCTCTCCCACGGGTAATGTACGGGCTTGTAGAAGGCCTCTTTCTGTGTAGGAATCCTGACGCTTATATTCAGAAAAGGACGCGGGCATTTTATACGACTCGTGACACCACTCCAACTCCAGTTCGATTCCTGGGTCGGATCAAATGTATGTATAATCTGCATATATTTGTTTCGGAGTTTGTGTGTAGTGTTTTGTGTTAGTTTAGTTTAGGACTAGATGGCGTTGTGTGTTAGATGTATATATTATTTATCTATTTCACTAAACTTACTTGAAATGTGACATATATCTCATCCTGTTGATGTTCTCCGCTACAATAGTTAAACCTTTGTACTGCGCTAAGTTGACATTATTAGAAGGTGCGTTGCCTGTGGCCAAAAAGGTCTCCATTTTCTGCTCCAAGTTGCCTGAACTCCTGAGGATCTGCTGCAGTTCATGCTGTGAAAAGAATTTTGTATTACTAAGTAGAGCTAGAACGTCTAGCAAAGGATTTTTACAAGCTGTTGATTTTGTAGTTATCGAGTTGAGGTGTTAGTAAAATTAGGCCCTAAAAGAGGTATATTGGCCATGCCTATTTGGGTAATATTAGTATAAACAAGCTTTCATAGTTTATTTCTTCTGCTAGAAGGTTTGAGAAGGGTTTTGACTGTACGATGCTGATCAGGCGTTCATCGATCATAGGATTCATATAAAGGTTCCTTTTTTATTATTTAATAAGGGGCATACGAGCAGACGTATTGCCTGATGGTAAGCGATTACCGCCGCCCATGGATACCCACAGCACCAGAGGCTTCACAAGTGCGTTACCGGCCTTTGGAGGATGGGCGAGGCGTCTATAAGCCAGTTGCACTCGGTGATTAGAAACAATTACCGAAGGTAAGCAGGAGACTCGAGGTCAGCAGTGGGACATTATGGGTTGTTGATGATGATGGAGGATGTGTGCGCGTGTGCGTGGGTATGCGTGTGTCCACGGGATGAATCAACCCATAAACAATAAAAAAAAGTTACCTGTCCAATCACAAGTTTTTTGGACGTCTTCGATTTCTTGAGCAGTTGTGATCTGACGATTACTATTAGCTGCTGGAGCCGTTCCTTCAACACCTGGAGGTACAGATGACCTCCAACCAGAAGTTCTTGGACCATCACAGCATCAGCACCTTCCACCTTGAAAAATAGAATATTCAATAAATCCCCTTGCGTCCATCTTTTGTCTGATTTCTACCCGACCGTGTCGGATAGCCGCCCCATCGGATTGAGACAGTTAGGGTACAGAGAGTGCACCTGTGTTTGCGCATATTTGTGCACTATATCGCCTGCGTAGTTGGAATCTCCGTTCAGACTGGCTGCCGTAGAATTCGGCTAGAAGCATATCGAGTAGGTGGGGTGTTTATTATCAAGTGACGCATCAGTTCGTTCATTCTATTCGTTCATTCTAGTGCTGTGAATATACACAATATTCACAACGCCAGGAACTTATCAAGATGTTACCTTGCATTTATTCTGGACTAAATCGTATAGCTTTTGGGCCATGAAGACGAGAGCATTGAACTTGTCCTTATGGTCTGGAAGGTGGATCATGACGCATCGGTTGATGAGGAAGTCAGCCGCATCTAGGTCGGTGGCCCAGGGCGGCAGTTCGTATAGCTTAGGCTTGAACATACGGCCAAGGTACGAACGGCATTCGTGTGACGAGTGAAGACCTTCTTCGTGAAGTTCCCGCAGCATGTTTTGGATGCAACTGTTGAATGACATACATAACTTTTAATATATCGAGTCAACGTGTTTCTTGTCGCACTGTTAAGTAATGGCTCGAGCGATTAAAATATTTTTTATATATATCATCTTACTCTCAGATCGCACTTTTCAAATGCCAAACAATGTTTGCCGGCTTGGCTAGTTTTTTTTTAATTAAAACTCTGGATTCCATCCCTCTTTAATCTACTTCAAAACAAGGAGATTCTCAATTCGACTGACACGTTTTTATTTTTGTTAACTTCAGAACTTTCGACTGAGAGAACCGATTTTCATGTTTCATTTTTTATTTGAAAGCTGGTGCTTCCTGTATGGTCCCATTTAAATTTGGTCCAGTTCTTGAAGATGGTTTGTTTTTCTTTTTTTCATTTTAATTTGCAATCAGTCGTCAGACTATAAACATGTGTTCAGCGATATATCTTAAAGAGCAGCAGGCGATTGCCTCACTAATCATTCAGAGTATGTGGTTTCTTTTCAGCCTCTAAAGCACATTGGCGCTACTAAGCAATCTGGATGCAAGTGTATTGGGGTAACAGGTAAAATGCTCAATGTGATAATAATTAATGTTTCGGGCATATAACACACAAAGCCATTTAATCCTAAACTAAACAGAGCTTTTATTGTGGGTACAGGACAATAGATACATACATAAGCTAAATGATAAACACAAATTTCAGGATTTGTCTTGAAGAATAAAAATTGAAATAAATACATAGAAAACACCCACATTCCGAAACAAATATTTGCAGATCATACCAACACTTGATCCGACACGGGCTTCGAACCCGAGACCTCAAGAACAGCATTTTTTTTTTTTTTTATATTTAAGCTGCCAAAATTACTCTGCCTTGCCTGATGGAAAGCATGAGCAGAATCCAAGAGTGGTGGTCACCATCCTCAATGCGAAAAAGAACAATGCAGCATGGTGACCCACACTATGGCGGCCTGGGGGGAAAGGGGATGGTGAGGGGGATAGGGGGCGTTGGATTGGGGTATGGGCCTCCGGTATCCTCACTCACTCGATGAAACACAGCGTAAGCGCTGTTTCACACCGGTTTTCTGTGAGGCCGTGGTATCACTCCGGTCGAGCCGGCCCATTCATGCCGAAGCGTGGCTCTCCCACGGTATAAGGCATCGAGGCAGTCTGTGATGTTTTAAGGCAACTGTTGCAATGTTCACATACTCAGTACACGAGTATCTCGTCATTAAAAAGTATTGATTAAATACTTACTTGACATAGTAAAGATCATTTTTCTTTCCGTGCAGGAGGAGTCTGTATATGTAATGATCGGGCCAATCGACCAGACACTTCATAATAAGTAGTAGCGGCGCATAGTACATCATTTTCCGATGTGAAAACATCAACTTGCACGTCCCGTTGGTTAGGAAATGGAGTACATTGTTCTGAAACAGTTAAAAGCATAAGTAACAATGTTTTAAGAATTTAAAAACACATAAATGAACATAAAGACCCAGACGCAAGCAACAGTTTATGGATGTTAGTAGGCTGGTACATTAACCCCAGCACTGATAACCATGATGATGGGTCAAACGTGTTCTTGAATGGAGACTGCGTCTAGGTAAACATAGTGTAAGACATCCACACGCCAATTGGAGTGAGGATTTACTGAGAGGCAGGGGCTGGATGGGAGTAGTCCGGGATCCAAGTCCAACCAAGTAGAGTGCTACTGGAAAGGCTTACTTGCGTGCTTAGAGTCTTATCAGAAACGGACACAGTTAATAGATGAAGAGTCTAGATGTTATTTGTGTCCATTTCATGTATGTATGTAAAGGCATACGCAATACAGGAATATTCTTTGTGAATCAGTTGTCTTTATAGTAAATTGACTGAAAAAATTCTGATAATTTAATAATTATTTAAATGATATGACAAATTGTTCTTGTATGTTCATAACCACATTAACAACCTATCTATAAATGACTTCAAAAGAGGAGGAGATAGACACATAGATAGATGGAAAACTCTTTATTTGCACACCATATTAGAGAGTGAAATAAGTAAAAAAATGTCTGAAGTGTAGTGTAAAGCAATCACTTCTATGTAACCTTCAGTAGGTTCTCAATTTACTGAAGGTACTGTATTTATTTATGTGTTTATAACCTCAGAACTTTGAACTAGTTGGACCGATTTCGATGATCCTTTTTTATTTGAAAGCTGGTGCTTCCCATTTCAATTTGGTCTGGCTCTTGAAGTCGGTTTTTTTTTGTAAAAAGTTTCAGCTAAAATTATTCTAAGCATACATACCGTGCTTGTCTGGTCTGATGTCACACAACGGACCATAACACCAAAGTCTGAGAACAAGTTGCCTCTCATTCTCCATCCTGACCTCTTGATGGCTACTGGATAATTCCGCCTGGTTACCAACAGCATACGGGCTAAGCGTTCATGACCCTAGAAATATATAAAAATATTGTACAGAACCATCTGACTATTTTTCAAACTTTTCCTCTCTCTGGCCTAACATAGTTTGAGTAGTTTTTAAAGTTAATTTTTTAAGTGTGTAAAGCGTGACGAGACCTTTACGAAAAGTGATAGGGCGAGACGAACGAAACTTGTGAGGGAGATATAAATAAGTGAACAATGAAAGAGGGAGAGTTGCGTTTCGTATATTACTGTAGGGGCAAGAAAGAGACCAACACAGGAGCGGGCCATCAACAAACGTAGGTGGCCCAAGGTATATTGGAGATCCAGGGTTTTCCTTTTTAGGGTGCAACTGGTTCCCATCTTCTAGTAACCGAGACTGCGTACGGTTTTTGTCGGTTCGAGTCCGATATGCCACCAAACAAAAAAAAGGGCAAGAGAGGTGAGACCATTTACATTTGTCTTGTTTCTTTCTTAAAAAGAAGTTCTACTTTAGTCTTGTGACTGTCAACGTGCCTATTGTGAGAGTGAGGGAACAGAGAGTGCACACACATTAGTACACCTCTCCTGCGTAGTTGAGAATGGCTTAAATTGGCAAGTACAACTTTGCAGGTTAAGTGAAACATATTAGGTTTACCTGCACAGGCCTGCAGGTAACCCTCTCAGGTTAATCATACTGTTTGTACACTTTATAAATCCATTTAAATGATTCATTTTTAATTAATTACCTTAACAATAAAGTATCCTCCCCATTCGTCTGCATGCTCATGGTGCTCCACTAACTCTTCAGGTGATAGATTAGACAAGTGGCATATGTTAGACTGAAACAAAAAAAAAAGTTTTTATATCATAAAAAAAAGAGAAAGAAAAGCGACAACTTGAAAAAGAAGCCGACAGCAGATGGATGCAGACTGCTCAATGGGTAAGTAATAAATCTTGTCACTGCAGACTTACAAACAGACATTAAACGAACTCAAAGAACGCCCATACTTAGAAGAACAATTTGTGAATCACACAAAATATTGGCCCATGTGGGGTTTTAACCCACAACCCTCAGCACAGTATAAAAAAGGTGGCGACCAACATCCATGATTATGTCATCCATGTGTGAAAGTGCAGCAGTAAATACTTTTGAACTAAATAATGTTTTTTACCGAACATCTTGAAAGTGTCTCCATCTCAAAGTAGAAGAGAATAGTCTAGTCATTAATGAACCTATTAACACAAAGGATTTGATTTCTGGATTTGAGGATTGTGATGAGGTATAATATGGTGCAAACGAGCAGACGTATCGTCTGATGGTTGGATATGGTATCAATTTTGTTTCTCATTTCTCTTTGTGAGAGAGACCCAAAGAGCTACAGTAAGGCGTGGTAGGATACAGCTAGTAATATATGCATATCGAATATCACAATAAAGAGTGAATCTTTTTTGTAGTTTTTATGTGAAGAGTAACAAACATTGGATGATCCTATTTATAGAAATTCGTACATACCTTTATCATAACAGGCAGAGAGCCTAGTGACCGATCAACGGTAACCACCTTTCCATCTATCGCTACACTCATCCGAATCTTGAAGTCACCTTTGTATGTTGCAGCACGTTGCCTACATTCTGTAGGCAGTACAGTTTGATTCTTAACACCTATGGCTTCCATAGGAACACTCGGTTTGGCAAAAGCACATTCATCTATGGTGACCTTAACTCTTTCACCTGAAGGCAGCTCGAACTCTGCAGGGATTAGATCTGCAATTGCTGCTTTTAACCCATGTTGAAGCATGTAGTTAAATGAGTCTATGTGTGGTGCTCCCAAGCATTGCAGATACTGGAATGTAAACGATTAAAACTGATTTTTTTGTCATACTGGCATGGTTGATATCTTCCAGAAAAAGTAACACTTTATAATTTAAAAGAAGATGTTTACTATTATAGAAGGGGAAGGTTGAACTACTATAAAAAACCCCATAATTTTTACCGAGGGAGAGCCACGCTTCGGCATGCATGGGCCGGCTCGACCGGAGTGATTACACGGCCTCACAGAAAACTGGTGTGAAACAGCGTCTGCGCTGTGTTTCACCGAGTGAGTGACGACACCGGAGGCCCGTAATCCAACCCATCCCCCAAGGCCGGCAACGCACTTGTGACACCTCTGGTGTTACTGGTGCCCATGGGCGGCGGTAATCGCTTACCATCAGGCGATACGTCTATTCGTGTGCCCACCTATTCCATAAAAAACAATAATTAAAAAAATGTGATACTCAGAGTAGGAATGTAAAGTGTATGTTGAATGTATATCTATATTCTTTTGTGTATATATTTAGTTATAATATGTATACATAAGTTTTAGTTATGTCAACGGAAAAAAGTATGACGTTCGACTTCCACCATGGTGCACCGACCTTACTTAATTTCTATAACATCAAAAGTTTGGCTGGTAGAGAATGTCTTAGGTTCTAAGCCTGCCTATATACAAATGTGTGTGTGAAGTTTAAAATATATATATAAATATATACATATTAAAAGTAATGAGTTATCATGTTACATATCCTTCTTCTTGTGTGTAGAGCGGATCTTTGATCTCTTTTTCTCTTTAACATGCCTATGATACAATTGATGTGACTATTTTTTAATCCGAACAAGACATCTTTGGAATTTCATAAAATAGTTTCAAAACTTTTTTTTAAAAGTTTTATACATATATATTAAATGTATATTGTATTGTACATATTATGTATACATTAAGTGATGTTTTGTCCTATACACATTATCTTTATATATAAAAGCATTTATTTAAACCAGACATACATGCACTTGATACAAGTTCACCTACAAAATTACAATCAAAATGATTCAATAGAAACATATCAACATAGTGTAGTAAATTTCGAGAATAAAAAATAGAAATAACATGCTATTTTTTCATTTTCACTTTCACACTAGCGGTCTGTACAATACAATATTTTATACATTAGGCAATGTATAGAACTGGGGCATTAATGTAATGCACCAAATATTATGAATATTATTGTCATACTTTACCTAGGCATTCTATACCATTCCACCGCCAGCAATTTATTTTACACTTGACATGGCAGCCCTAATTTATGTTTTAATAATGATATATATATGTATGATTTAATCAAACCAACGGTGACCAGGTCCTAACATGTGTTGTTTTTCCCTACTCTGCCAACTAGGGTAACTTTTTCGAGGTTGGTCTTTCCCTTTCTGTTGGGACGTTATCCATGGTCTTTACAACTGATAGCACTTTAACTATACAAAAATTTAGCTTAAATAAATTTAACATAAAGTTTTTAGTGTTTTTAAAATATTATGCAAAATAAAAACAATACAATAGGTTAGTTACCGGATTTGCGATTTTGGGAGGTTTCCTGTAGTCTGGATGAGATGTGTAAGCTAATGACGGGTTCTTCGCAATTTTTTTGGAATTCATTTTGTATTGAATTGTATTTACTACTTAAAACAGAAGTTAAATATTGCATTGAGCACTCGACACGTGCGATATCATGTCAGAGCACTGTCAGCAGTCTGACAGAACAAAACACTGACTGATCTAGTGTTGCCAACTCTCCAAAATATTTATCCCTAAAGCTTGGTTTAAAAATCTCCCAAATCTCTCTAAATAAATAAACTGAAGTAAGTAGCAAAAGCTTTTATATTTTTTATCAAATATTTTATTATAAACAAAACATAAAAAAGCTTACATAATTTTTCTTCTTTTTTAAATTTTTTATAACTTATTTGATGACAAAAACATGAAAATTTTCAGACGTGCTAGCTCTTAATTTCAGTATCATAAGAAAAATAGTATAAATAAAGAAATAATAAATTAATAACTTTTTGTAATTTAGTTTTTCATTATTAAAATTTTGTCGTTTTCTAAATAAAGACAGTTTGAAACCTAAGATTAAACTAAATAAATGATTAATAAATACTTCAGGCACCGGACACACAATACCATGTAGCTAAAAATGCGAAACATTTTAGCGTTTGGATGTTGTGCAAGATCCACCGTTTCACTGTAATCATCATACTCTGCAACATTTCAACAGATAATTTAATTCACAACTAATTTTGATAATATTACAGATGGAGAATGATAAATATGCTTGTCTAGATTGGGATACACCAGACCTTTTAATTTATTTCACTTTTTTTGTAAAAAAAATGAAAGAAAGAACCCTTAAAAATATGACATCACTCAAAATATGCTATCCCACGTTTTTACCCCCTAAATTTTTAGGGGAAATCCCTGAGTTGGGAACCCTGCTCAAGTACATAGAAAATTGACATGTTGATGTCGATGAGTGAATTGAAAGATGACATTGGTATTCTTAATTTGTCTCTGGTTTACATTAGTAACAAAGAAAGTCTTTATTCAAAAATGCTTGCCTGGAAGGCCCAAGTTGGACAATGTTATTTTATAAATACTTAAATTAATTCTAGTTTAATTAATTTCTAATATCAATACCTCAAATTACTGGAGTAGGTATTTTATAAGTACAAAGTTATATTTTTGACAACATCCACCAACTGTTTTTTAAACAAGTTACATTCAGTTTATTTTTAAATTCACTGTAACATTTTTCAATATTATTGATAAATATACATTTCACAGGCAGTCTGATCCAAATCTCTGCAGTACCCGTGCTATTGTTTGAGCTATTGCTTGAGCAAGAATCGAATCCATGACCTTCAATTTAGTACTAGGGGTCTCTTACCACTAAACGAAAAAGCCCGTTCAAGTATTAGCACAGTCGTTCTGTAACAGACAATCTTTATGTTTATAAAATTGAAATGTCTCCAATGGTCTATGATCAAGAATGTACCTAGCTCGGATTCTTTCCCTTTTAATTCACTGTCTGAGCCTCGCGGTTTTGCCCGCGGTACAACAACAACTACTAGTGACGCCGCGGGGCAAAACTAGTCTAAAAAGGCCTAAGTTACTCTTTATCTAATCAGCTATCTGCCAGTGAAATTCTCACAAAAACAGGCCAGCTGTTCCACAGATTAGCTGTAACAAATCAACAGACCGTTCGTATTTGCTTTCTTACGGATTTAATGAAAAGCTGTTAATTTGAAATTATAAACAGACACTTCAATTTTATATATTATTTGAGATATAGATTGACAGCGGCCACATAGAATCAACATTCGTTTTATGAATTTCGATTTTGAATAACGAACGCATACGCTATAAATAAAAGTTACGTACGTACATACGTTCAAACTTTTCTGTTTTGAAATTCCGCATGGTGGCTTATGTTTTCGGGATCCCGAAAACAATGGAATCATAATTAAAAACGTGTCGTCAACACACAGACACACACACTCCGCTTAATTATTACAAAATAACAAGGCGAATCGGATATACAGAAGTCTTCGGACTTAAACTACTGTTTGTATATGGTAGGTATATTTATTTTACGTGGCGCTCATATCCCAGTTGCACTCGGTGATTAGAAACAATCATCGAGGGTAAGCAACGATGGCGCGGTCAGTACCTGGATGGGTGACCGCTGGTGGCATGTTACCATGAGCGTCTCCGTGATTCGGAGAGTTTTTTTTTTTTTAATATTTAAGCTGCCAAGATGACTCTGCCCTGCCTGATGGAAAGCATGAGCAGAATCCAAGAGTGGTGGTCACCATCCTCAATGCGAAAAAGAACAATGCAGCATGGTGACCCACACTATGGCGGCCTGGGGGGAAGGGGGATGGTGAGGGGGATAGGGGGCGTTGGATTGGGGTATGGGCCTCCGGTATCCTCACTCACTTGATGAAACACAGCGTAAGCGCTGTTTCACACCGGTTTTCTGTGAGGCCGTGGTATCACTCCGGTCGAGCCGGCCCATTCATGCCGAAGCGTGGCTCTCCCACGGTATGCAACGGAGATCACGTTAAGTAGTCGGTCCCGGTTGTTATCACACGATAACAGTCGTGAAGCTTAGTTGGAGGCCTTCGGGCGGCTTAAAAACATCCAACGGCAAGATTTACGTAGCTCCAACGTATTCTCGCCAGTCCCCAACCCGCACTTGTCCAGCGTGGGGACGTATGGCCTTAACCCTCTCCTGAGAGGAGACCCGAGCCCAGCAGTGGGACATTATGGGTTGTTGTTTGTTTGTTGTTTATTTATTTTACTGCGTTCGATGTAACGAATCGATTTCTAATCGAAATTCTAGTCGTGACTAGTGATTTTTGGATCGAAATTTTAAATAATATATTCGTTCTTCAAATTTAAATTCCTAAACGAATTCCCAGTGTATGTGGCAACCCTCAAAGAACTACATTTCTATTCCTCAGTCTGTTTCATTCTTTAATCATCTCTGACATCTTCACAGTACAAAGTGTGTACACTATTATATTCCTACTTATTTAGAAAAGAGCGTAGGTTCTTTTGAAGCAGCAAGTTAAATAAATAGTAGAAACAGATCCTACTAAACCATGGAGACGTAAGTACCTACATTACTTTTTCAATTAAGTAATAATTAAAATGTCTGTTACAAATTTAAAATTAACAGCTTTTCACTAAATGTATTTCAAAATATTTTGTCTTTGGTGTCTGTCTGTCTTTTTTGGTTTATTTCTGTCTTTAAGTTCTTTTCGTAGACACCAGCTAGGGTCTCGGGGTAACTTTACTGTTAAAGTTACCCCGAGACCCTAACTGGTGTCTGTAGTTGAACAGGCATTAGAACTGGTTCTAATGCCTGTTCAAGTAGTGATCTGCGCCGCCTGCAACTACAGACGGATCGGCTTATTTCTGGTCCGGATGTACCGGTTTTAACCGGTTATTTTTCTACCGCGGACAAGAAGTAAAGTGAAATATGTGATGGAATGCATCTCATTTCACTTGTAAATACAAAAAAACATTATTTTCAATAAAACTAAAGATAAGATTACTTCTATTATCACAATCACCATTGCTAGCTCAGTACTGATCTAGCGAATATCAATAGGTGTCAAGGCGCAATGGATAAAGATTTGAAAGTTTCGGAAGGCGAGCGCTGCTGGCTTCTTTGACATAGGGTTTTTTTTTTCACCAAGTTAGGCAGAAGAACTTCACTTCTATGCATTTGCCAGCGTCATGTTTTAATGGGTTCACTTTTGAATGACAAAGTGAAATATGAGAGAAAATATGTATAAAATTTTTATTTGTCTCAAATTTTGTTTTTCTAAATTCTTTATTGTTGTTACTCTACTAATTCTTTTCTATTTTATTTTGTGATTATTTAAACCCAGAAAATATTATAAAAGAGTGAAAATAAGGGAGGTATATTCAAATTTACAAAACGCGTCACTATTAGTCGAAACGAAATGTGACGTCGATTACATCAAAATTATCGGATCGAAATTCAAATACCAATCACAAATTTTTGATTACGATTGATTACAAACACTACTAACATGGTTGTTAGTAGTGTTTGTGAGAGAAAATAACTTCTATCACGGTTTTTATAGCAATTAAAACTGTAAATAAGTATAAAGTTACTATAACACTAAATAGTGAACAATCACGAAATGACAATGTCGTCTTTGGCCGTGTCAAAAGCGCGCGCAAAATGGCGGCGTTTGTATAGCTCAAATTTTGTCAGTGTTTTAAATTTAACTTTGAAAATTAGTTTTACTATTTTCAACTCCATTTATACTTTTTTTCTATGTTATAGAGACGTAAATGATCAAATTCAGAAATTAAAAAACAGCAGGGATATTTCCTATCAGAATTTTAAAAAAAGGAAACAGGATCAGCAATGTGTACAAGTTAAAATACATTCTAAAAATTAAATATTTTAAATTAGTATTGTAAATATTAATATGTACGTAGGGCTGTTACTGAAAATACTCATATCTATACTAATATTATAAATATATAATACAAAAAAATTGTAACTGTTTGATAACTAAGGAAATATCATCACACTGCGACCAAAAAAGCAGAGCATTAAAGAAAACTGGCGCAAAAACGGAGGAAAATTATTATACTATTATAATTCCTTTTTGTTAGCTTTCATTGCAACTTTTTTACCGAATTTCTTTATACAAATACTACATTAATAAATAACATGCATGATTTATTTTTAATATGTCTTTATTTGACTGCCTCGGTGGCGGTTCGGACCAATTGTTTGTAATGTCTGTAAATATTTGTTTCGGAGTTCCATCAGGTGATTCGTGTACTGGTTTGCCCCCTACATAAAGAAATAAAAAAAAAGTTGGGTGATTGATTCACACTATCGTTTGTTGCAGTGTAAGGAGGTTGCTGCCAGTAATTTCAAGGCACTGCATTCTTGTGGGAAATCTTGACAAGTATTGTCTTCTGTGCTCCGCGATTGTGACAAACGATTTACTGGACCACGTCAGTTCTAAAAATCATAAACACAAAATAGGAAAGTCTCATTACTTAAAAAAATATAAAACGAATTTCATAAAAAAGGTATGTGGGTATTTCGTTTATTTCATTTACTATAGATTAAGTTGACCTTCTGATCTAAACTGCGACAAGCCATTTAGGCTCTAGGGCGTGCCAAAGAATATACACACATACTTACATACATAACCCTCCTTTTTTCGCAGTCGGGTAAAAAGCTTATGAAAGATATTTTTTAATACACACATACACACACTTATATTACAAAGTGATAGTAAGTTTGTTTGTTACGCTACTTAACCGATCATCATGAAACTGCACACACATGCTTGGAGATATTAGAAGTACATATGTTACTTTTTTATTAATTGCGAGCGAAGCCGCGGGTGAAAGCTAGTAGTTTAAATAATAGTCTGTTCAAATCTATTTCTGTTTGTATATGTATTTGTAAGTGTATGTACGCTTAAAGTTAATAATATATTTTTATGTTGGTGTATGTAGGTCCATCAGCAACGGCCTAATGCTAACAATCTCCTCCTTTGTCCTTCACACACCACTGGTTTTATGGGCTCTTCGTTCTTTGTTCAATCTGTTCTCTTGTGGAATGCGTTTCCTCCAGGTCCAGGTCAGGACGGCTAGAAACCATTACACTTATAAGTTTAGGATAAATGAGCTTTTACTGGTTGAATTGGCGGTGTCAACAGGGTCTTAGTAAACCTTCACATAATAAATTCATCATCATCATCATCATCTTCAGCATATCGCAGTCCACTGCTAGACATAGGCCTCTCCAATTTCACGCCACTTAGTTCGATTTATGGCTTCTCGCATCTAGCTCCTGCCAGCCGTCCCGCGCAAATCATCGCTCCACCTGGCCTGTGGACTTCCTACACTACGTTTGCCGAGACGCGGTCTCCACAAATTCGTATGCTAAAATAATAAATATATGTATGTGTATAGTCATATATATGTATATATATGTTTTATATGTGTGTATATATATATATGCTTACTAAACTATTTGTAGTATTTATGAAAACCATACATATAAATATACCACTATAGCTATAATTTCAATTAAGTGCACACACCTCACTTTTTCTCTGCATCGCTCAATCGGTTGACTGGCAGAGAATGTCTTAGGCATTAAGTCTGCCGATGCATGTATTTGTGCATAAAATAACAATAAAAAAAAGTACATACATGAAGGTTCCATATCCGTCTCGGGCACATATCTTTCATGTGACGCAACAATGACGTATATACATTTTTAGAAATTGTACAGCAGATCCAATAAAAGATTTGTATTTGAGTTATTTTGGAGAGATTTATTATAATAGGAGTAGAATAGAATAAATTTTATTCTACACTGAATATAACAGTTTTCATAAAAATAGCACATCAATTGAATTACCGTGTACAAATGGCGGCCTTATCGCTAAAAAGCAATTTCTTACAGGCAACCTAGGAGAAGAAAAACAAATACCAATTCATGGGCTATTTAGGTGCGAATAGAGAAAAAAGCAGACAGTTTTAAAAGTAAATTTAATTCGTGTAGTTTCTATTATAGCCCCGTATAGGTATAAAATAAAGAAGGTATCTGTGAATACGTTTTTGTTTTTAAAAATTCAATATATACTAATGTTATAAACGCGAAAGTTTGTAAGTATGGATGGATATTTGTTACTCTGTCACGTAAAAACTAACGAATGGAATTTAATGAAACTTCACAATAATATAGGTTATACATCAGAATAGCATAAATACTACAATTTATGAAGATACAATTCACAAAATATCGTTGTACAGCGGGCTCAGATAGAAATAAAAAAGGTAGATACCGCACGTAAAACAAGGAAATGAAGCATTTTTTTAAATATGCGTGAGTAACAGTGTTGCCACATTTTATAAAAAAATCCCTGCAAATTAGTAATATGCAAAATAAATCTGTTTGTTTCGTATAAATTACAATTAGACTATACATATTTGTGTAAATGAAGGAGGCATGTATGTGGAAGCAGAAAAAATATGGAAAGATTATTCGAAGATTGTTTTGTTATGATGTATGATATATGTGTATTTTTATCTGTTTGTTTAGTTCATTCATATTTTCTAAATATCAAATAAAAGGGCATGACGTACTTATTACAAATATATCGGATAAATAATCACACTTAAATGAAAAAAAAACGAATATAATTAAAATAAAAAAAAACAGAACAGGTATAAGACAAAATAACTAAAAAAAGGCGCTCAAAGCCTAGTTGCACTCGGTGATTAGAAACAATCACCGAGGGTAAGCAATGATGGCACGGTCAGTACCTAGATGGATGACCGCTGGTGGCACGTTACCATGAGCGTTTCTGTGATCCGGAGGTCACGTTAATCAGTCAGTCCCGGTTGTTATCATAGGAAAACAGTCGTAAAGTTTAGTTGGAGGCCTTTGGGCCGCTTAAAAACATCCAACGGCAAGATTACGTAGCCATATCGTAAGCTTGCCAGTCTCCAACCCGCACTTGGCCAGGGTGGCCTATGGCTTTAACACTCGCCTGAGAGGAGACCCGAGCCCAGCAGTGGGATTACGGGTTGTTGATGAACTAAAAATAACAGGCGAAAATAGCAATAGTGTAATAATTACTTACAGGTAACTCCGCGCGCATAGGAGTTGTACCGTATGCTACTATGGACAATATAAAAGTAAAAAACAGCATATAACTTATTCAATTATCTTAGAATCCTTTCTTTTGTATGAGTTTCTTAAATTTTTGGCGCTTAAAACTTAATGTCATCATCAGTGTGTTTATTTTACATATATGATACAGTCTAATATTTAAATATTTTTAAATTATTAATCTTACTAATTAGCTTTATGTCTATGGCCACCAACTTGTGTCTTATTAGCAACCCATAATGTACCACTGCTGGGCTCGGGTCTCCTCTCAGGAGTGGGTTAAGACCATACGTCCCCTCACTGGCCGAGTGCGGGTTAGGGGCTGGCAAGTCAACGTTGCGCCTACGTAATCTTACTGTTGGATGTTTTCGAGCCGCCCAAAAGCCTCCAACTAAGCTTCTCGACTGTTTTCCTATGATAAAAACCGGGACCGATTGCTTAGCGCGACCTCCGAAACACGGAGACGCTCGTGGTATCATGCCACCAGCGGTTACCCATCCAGGTACTGACCGCGCTGTCATTGCTTACCCTCGACGATTGTATCTAATCACCGAGTGTACCTGGGCTATGAGCGCGAGTGTTTAGGTGTAGTTTATCTAAATACATTTTTTATTATTTATTATTAGTTTATCTAAATGTATAAGTAAATTGACAGCAGCCAGGTTCCCCGTTCCCGTAGCGACCATTTGTAATATTTTAATACACATAATTGTGAATCGGACGGCGGTATGTAAGAAGTCTTAGGTAACTTTATATGTACCAGCTTTTGCTTGCGGCTCCACTATATAATAATGTCTGTCCTATGTCTTTCCGCAAGGATCAAAATATCTCTGTGTATAATTTCATTGAAATGGGTGCAGCAGTTTTCGTGAAAGCGTGATGGACAGAGTTACTTTCACATTTATTATTAAGGATTTGCTAAGCTTATGAATTTATTCAAACCGAAAACTAACAATTTGATGTAAACAAAGTATCTGATATAATGTGGTGCGGACAATTTAAAAAAAATATGGCCTTCGTTCTTCTTGTTACAATTAGCTTGCTACGATGTATTAATAAAACATTTTTGCTATGTAAGGAACTTCTATCCTAACAAGGGAGGCCTGGTTAAATCTGTGTGACAGGGAGAACTAGTACGGTTACCAGTCTCATCGTTAATGGATACAAAGGAGTTAACAAACAGATTAGAAGAAGAGTAATAAAAGTATATTATAATTATTATTAATTGCAGGTGAACGATTTTTACTTCTGCGAGGTCTGTAACACTACGATTTCCACATCTGTTCAAGTAGCTTCACATGTGAAAGATGAAGAACACATTAAAAGAAAAAAGCCACAATTAAAGCGAGAAGCGGGTTCTATATTTTTTCAAGGGGATAAACTGATAGAAGATGAAGCCTGGCACGGCTATATAGAGGGCACCTGTGTAGTCTGCAATATCGATATTGATGATTACTCGACTCATAAATATAGACCCACTCATGCCCGCAACGTGGTTGATAGCAAAGTGACCGTAGACAGTGATGACAATATTTATAGAAAGGCAAGTATCACGATGAGTGATGATTCTATTTTCCTTCTAAGAAATCTACGTAAAAGACAATATGTTGTTTTATATCTAACTAGCTTTTGAATCGTGGTAAAAAGTAGCCTATAAACTTTTGCAAGAATCATAGTATCCCCATGCCAAATTTTACTGAAATTGGTGCAGCGGTTTAGCCGAAAGCGTTACCGAAAGACTGTTACAGACAGTATGGATTCCTATACATTGGCATAAATGGACCTTTCGGACCGGAGCTATGCCATGGCCTCACTGAAAATGGTATGAAACAGCCCTCGCGCTGTGTATCATCGAGTGAGCCTAACTCTTAAGTTGCCCGCTCAGAGGCAAGGTGAATGCACAATGAGCTCACCACAGTTCCTCTTCCTCGAGGACCTACTCGCTCTCCAATACACCTTTTGCTGGAGTAAAGGGACGTTTGGAGTGTCCTTCGCGGCAGTCTGCAATCAGACTCTGTCTGGTATCCCATTTAGCATGAGTGGCTCTACCGGCGTAGCCCCAGAGATCATCGACCCACGTAAGCCCCCACACGACGACAACGTAGGGATAGAGTTGTGGGGGAGGATAACGGAGGTCCAAATTCTCCCCCATCCCCCTCCCCATCACCTAAAGGCCGGCAACGCACTTGTGACGCCACTGGTGTTGCGGGGGTCCATGGACGGCGGGAATTACTTACCGTCAGGTGATACATCTGCTCGTTTCCATAAAAAAATCTGGTTATAACAAAGACACCTGATTGAGCGTGACGTAGCTGTAAATCCAAAGCCACAACTCTTTCTAGCGATTGAAGACCGTATTTGGTTTGGCCCGATACCTCTGCTAGTCGAATGATTCCTTTCTTTAGCACTAATTTGTGGGAGCCACTATTTGAAAGTATATTTATTAGAATTAGTTTAATTTGATAGCTGTCATGAGCTGACCTGTGACCGTTTCAGGGTAGTAGAAATACGCTCTCGACCTACATGACTCTGTTCTTTCTTAGCGTACGTGTGTCCTTCCCACTGTAGTCCCGGGTCTTTTCAGCGGGGATGATACACAACTCATTAGGCTGCTATAGTGACGGTTGCCATGTTTCATTGTCTGCATTCACAATGAGTATGGTAACCGTTCTTGGATTCCAGTCATACTTTCTGCCAGGCAGTACGGTGATGGCGAAGTACGAGTCGGACTCGTGCACGTAGGATTCCGTACAAACCTGTAGGCATATTGTATGATGTAACTAAAAATTTTAGCGCTTTGTAATTTTTCCTTTATATGTGCTATAAGACATTGGTTCGTACTTAATTTCAAGATTCTGAATTCACGGGAAGTTTCACATCTCTCAGGGACAGTAGACCTGAGCATTTAATATGAATTTCAATTTGATACCTCCTCGCAGTGCTCAGAAAAAAAGGTATTGACAGACAGACGGACAAGTAATCCTATAAAGATTCCCTTTTTTCCATTTGAGGTACGGTACCCTCAAAATACCGTACCTGCAAAAGGTATTGCTTTTTTAGGGTTCGGGTAAGTCTCAAATCCATCTTTTTATTGCAGATCGATGGAGGATATCAATGTTTGACATGTAACGTAGTTACCTCAGATACAAAGATCTTTGTGCACTTAAATTCTGAAGAGCATAAAGGTGCTCAAATTTCATTAGGCGGTAATAGAGAATATGATGATAGTCAGAAAGAGCTGAGAGAGGACGTAGTCTATGGAGATGACACAGGTATTGGGAGGTAATCTACATTGTATTTGTTATAATGTACATCAGTGGTACGGAAATCCCGGGGGTTCAGAGGTTCACGAAAGCTCATTTATGAGTCGTAGATGACCAGAAGTAGTATAAAAGCCTCATCAATAAAAAATTTTGAATTTGAATGTTCTATATTCAGACTGCCTCGGTGGCGCAGTGGTAGCGTATAAGACTGTTGTGCATGAGGTCCCGGGTTCAATTCCCGGGTCGGATCAAATGTTTGTATGATCTGCAAATATCTGTTCGGAGTGTGGGTATTTCCTATGTATATTTATATCAGTTGTCTAGTACCCATAATACAATCTCTGCTTAGCTTGGGACTAGATGGCGTTGTGTGATGATGTCCGAAATATTTATTTATTTATATTCGTATCCGCATGTGTTCATTGGTATACCATTTTAACTAACAGGTGCAATATTTGTTGTAGAGCTTTACTCAAACTGTTTTTCGTCTTTATTGAACGATTTTGTGTTATTTTTAACTTTAAAACTGTAAATCTAAAGTGAAAATTAGCGAAGCACCGTTGTTTACACTTATATAAATAACGACTATGAATCCGACATTGTTCATAAATGACATTTCATGTTTTTTTTTCGTAAATTACTGGCGTACCAACTGTATTATAAATGCATTAGTTTGTGCGCTGTGTTTATACAAACTGCCTCGATGGCGCAGTGGTAGCGTACGCGACTACTGCTGTCCATGAGGTCTCGGGTTCTAATCCTGGGTCAGACCAAATGTTTGTATGATCTGCAGTTATTTGTTTCGGAGTTTGAGTGATTGCTATGTATAATATGTATGTATTTACAAAAAAAAGTATTTATGAATTCATATCAGTTATCAAGTACCCATAATACAAGCTCCGCTTAGTTTGGGACTAGATGGCGTTGTGAGTTAGATGGCCGAAGTTTTTATTTATTATTTATTTATTTCATTTCATTATTTCATTTCATTTCAAATTAACTTTATTATTACTTTATTTCAGAGAATCGCTATAATTTTGTAGAATTACCTAGAAAGAAAGTGATTCCTGTAAGTAAAGAATTAGAAGCATTTGTAAATCAACACGGAATGTACGTAACCCATGATAATTTTACTATATACTGTAAGATATGTTCTTCAATGTTACCTGGCGCATTAAACAATGTAAAAGAGCACATTGCAGGAAAAAAACACCAAAACAGCAAAATCCACTGGCAGCACAGTGAACCGTATCGAATGAACATGGAAAAAATTGTATCGAAAAATTATTTTACAGATACCTTAATTGCCGTACGTGGTATGAGCAAATATATGATAGTTAATAGTAGTTTTTGCGTCGAGTATTATAATTTCTTTTCTCTGAAGAAGCTTGATAAAATAACATGTTATGTTTGTGAGGAAGAAGTACCCCCTCATGATGTCTTTATGCATCTAATCTCACCATCACACGTAAATGGACTACAAAACGCTTTTGTCATAGCTTCTTTGAAAGAGGAATTGGTAAGACAGGTAATAATAATAATTGTAATGAACTTGGTTATCTAGAATAGTGCGAGTACTAAAACAGAACACCGTGGAAAGGCCTACTATTGTCCAACGCAAGGCAACGTTTCTTTGTGTCTTGAGTTGAAAGACTGCCTCGGTGGCGCAGTGGTAGCATACGCGATTGCTGTACACGAGGTCTCGGGTTCGAATCCTGGGTCGGACCAAATGTTTGTATGATCTGCAAATATTTGTTTCGGAGTTTGGGTGTTTTCTATGTATAATATGTATGTATTTACAAAAAAAATGTATTTATGTATTCATATCAGTTGTCTATTACCCATAATACAAGCTCTGCTTAGTTTGGGACTAGATGGCGTTGTGTGTTAGATGTCCGAAATATTTAATAATTTATTTAAAAGTTAAGAAAGAGCCGTTCCTTTAACCACTGTCTTAATAAAAAAATGTGTATGTACTTATGTACACGCGTTAGAAGTTATAATCCTTTGGCGTAACAAGATAAAAATTTGAAAAACTAAAATGTTGATGACTTGTTAACGAGGGTACACACACTTTTTTTTATTTAGATGTACCCTGTATCACTCTCACGACAAAGACAAACACGGTTAGACTACACGGTTGGCCTGGTGGTTTCAGTGGTCACTGGGAGGGGTCCGGATGGCGTAAGAAAGCGGTTCCCGGATCTCTCCCGTCTCAGGCGCAGAGTGGCACACCATGTGGTTTTAGTCGGTTCGATTCCGACACACCGCCCCGCCGCACACCCCGGTGGGGTGAGGGCCAGAGAGGGATTCCACACATTAAAAAAAAGTGGTTTCAGTGGTCGCCACACCGCTTCCTACTGCGCCAAGTGTTGTGGGTTCAAATCCTACATGGGACAACACTTTGTGTGATCCATTAATTGTTGTTTAAGTCTGGTTGTACTTTGTGTCCGTTTCATGTATGTTTGTAAAGATCCCCGTGATACAGGAATGTATATATGCGGGAGTTGTCTTTTTAAAATAAAAATAAAAATATAGCAAAACCCTCCTTCTTTTAAGAGAAACTGTACATTAAAGATATATAAATATTGGATTTTTTTAAGCCGACCAAAGGCCCCCATTTAAATTTCACGACTGTTATCTCATGGTAACAACCGGGACCGACTGCTTAACGTAACCTCCGAATCACGGAGGCGCTCATGGTATTATGCCACCAGCGGTCATCCATCTAGGTGCTGACCGCGCCGTAGTTGCTTATCCTCGACGATTATTTCTAATCACCGAATGCAACTGGGCTATTTTTCGTTTTCTATGATAATATGTATGTTGTACAAAAAAGTATCTATGTTTTATTCCAGTTGTCTAGGATCCATAGTACAAGTCTGCTTAATTTGGGACTAGATGGCGCTGTGTGTCGGATGTACGAGATATTTATAATTCATTTATATTATCAATTACAGATCAATTCTCAGTATCAGTGCGTTTTCTGCAACACTTTTACTCCGAGTTTCGGGCTCATGGCGTATCACTTATCCACTTCCGAACATAAATTGCAGAAGCTCAATAGCGCGACGATTTTCGATAAAATCAAAGCAGAATCAAAAAGAAACGACGGCGCAGTACAACTATATGATTTTAACATTAACGACTTTGACATAATCATTTAATATTTACTTACATTTCTGAGTTATTCTTATGACGCGGAACATAAAAGTAGCAGTAACAATAATCTTCGAAAAATGTTTTTTAAACTTTTTATAGATTTCATTCTTAAGCGATAATCATTTTGAACTTAATATAGACTAACCTAAAGACAATACCGTTTGGTCAGCATTGTATTATCAATATCAGCCTATCGCAGCTCACAGGTAGACATAGGCCTCTCCAATTACACCCGTGTTGGTTCGCTTCTGGTATCCAACTCCTGCCAGCCGTCTCGCGCTAATCATTACCCCACCTAGCTTGTGGACCTCCTACACTACGTTTGCCGAGACGTTGTCTCCACTCAAGAACCCGTTAACTCAAACGGTTATCGGTTCTAAGGTAAATATGGTCAGTCCACTGCCACTTCAGCTTGCTAATCATATGGGATGTGTCGAAGACCCTGGATCTCTAGTAGATCACCTTATTGCTGATACGATCCCTTAGAGAAACAAATAGGCTTCTCCACAGCACCCTGAGCGACTTACAACTTGTGGACCAACCATATCTTAAGTTTAAACAACGCGGCGCCGTATGTTGTTACGGGTAGGACGCAGTAATTAAAGACTTAGGCCCTAGCTGGATTCTCCTGTTCACCTCATCCTCAAAACTTTATTTCTTAACTGTAAATATTGCCCGAGGCACACAAATTTTTGAACACAATCCATCCATCAACAACCCATAACGTCCCACTGCTGGGCTCGGGTCTCCTCTCAGGAGAGGGTTAAGGCCATACGTCCCCACGCTGGCCAAGTGCGGGTTGGGGACTGGCAAGACAACGTTGTGGCTACGTAATCTTACCGTCGGATGTTTTCAAGCCGCCCAAAGGCCTCCAACTAAGCTTCACGACTGTTATCCTATGATAACAACCGGGACCGACTGCTTAACGTGACCTCCGAATCACGGAGACGCTCATGATAACACGCCACTAGCGGTCACCCATCTAGGTACTGACCGCGCCGTCGTTGCTTACCCTCGGTGATTGTTTCTAAACACCGAGTGCAACTGGGCTATGAGCGTATGAAATTTTTGAACACCGTGTTCAAAAAATGGTGTATCTCGGGCAATATTAAAAAAAAAAATCGGTTCCGCTAGTAAATTTTCAAGGAACGTGAACTTGGTCTTGTCCGATTTCATTAGTCGACCGATGCGTACAGAAGAATCAGCCAGGTAGTTGAGATTCTGTTCCTACAGCGTCTCACCCACGGTAACAATAACGTCTGCGTAAATGAGAAATGTTTCGGCATTGTTGTTGATGTCCCGCGCGCCTTTTCTAGTCCAGCGTCCTGAACTAATCCTCCATTGCGTTAGTGAACAATAAAGTCCTCTGGTCTCAACCTTCTATGCAATGCAGTGCTGTATAGTGGGCCCAAATATTTTTTTCATGGAGAGGCCTTTGTCCAGCAATAAACTATAGACAGTTATTGATACGGTGCGTTGAATAATAAAAAGAAATAAATGTTATGGAATCTTTATTACAATATCTGAGAGAATTATATTTTTTTAACTGTTCTGTGATAAACGTAAGGTTTATTTATTTCACTTTGTTCATATGGGTGATCACCTGGGTGAATATAGTAGACTTTTTGGTTTCCACATTTCACCTTGGAAGTATTTTAGCTAGGTGATATCAGGCGAACAAAGTGAGATAAACAAGAGCAGGGATCGCAATCCTGAAAACGTTCGAAATTGTTCAATTGAATTATAGATTAATCTTTATATTAATATTATGTAATATTACAATTCGAGTATTTTTACTTATAATATACAAATAACTATAAAATAAACTATAATTACTATAAATACTTTTATTTCGAACTAATTAACGTAAATTAAACATTTCCCGGAAGTATAAAAAGATTCCGACAAATTGATTTCCTTAACCTTTTTTGAAGTCGTTTAAAAATAAAGAGGTGTGTTTTTACCATTCGGCTGTTATAGATAGAGTACAGCGCTGTTCTGCCGCGTTTAGCCTCGTACGCGGCAGAACAGCACTGTGATCCTCGACTCCTTGTCTAAAAAGTACCTAAGCGGAAACATGGGTTCACTCTCTGTTCCATAAATGTTTCCATCCATAAATTGTTGTTCCGAGTCTGGGTGTACTTTGTATCTGTTTCATGTATGTTTGTAAAGTCCTCCGCAACAGGAATGTATATTCCTAATGCGGGAGTTGTCTTTTTTAAAAAAGAGAATATATATGTACCAGTGCTATATAAATAGAACATCAATTAAGTAATGAATTATTAAATAAACCGAATACGTATTATTATTATTATTTTTTAATTTGACAAGCTAAGCCAAATATACATAAATACACTCTAAACAATAATCCTTCTTTTTTTGCAATCGCGCAATTTGAATATTCCCTATAAGGGATGTGAATAAAAAGGGACATTCCATACTTATACATATTATAACAACAACAACAACCCATAATGTCCCACTGCTGGGCTCGGGTCTCCTCTCAGGAGAGGGTTAAGGCCATACGTCCCCACGCTGGCCAAGTGCGGGTTGGGGACATATTATAAATACGAAAGTAATACTTCGGTCACTTTTTCACGGCTAAACCGATTTCAATGAAATTTGATAACGAGACACTTTGTTTTTAGAGGTAGGACATGGGTTACTCTACTGCCATAACCGACAAACAGACAGTGGCGGAGCCGCGGGCAAGAGCTACTTCACCTTCCAGGTATCAAAACCTTTTCGACCAAAAACCAAAAAATATGTTGCAAATTAATTAAGAATTTTAGAATTTCTTAATTTTTGAAGCGAGCCCTTTTATTTGCATGAATGGCGAGTTTATTCAATCTGTCACCAAGATGGTTACATAACCTGTTACCGCTAGTAACCTATAGCTTTATGTTGTGTGCACTCGTGCAGGTACTGAATGTTATGCAGCAAATATGTAGGTTTGTATACAAGAACTCACACAATGTAACAATCACAAAAATTAACACGCAGTAGATTTCCCAATACATTATTATTTTTTTAACAACACACTACTTTGTTTTATCTGCCTCATTGGTCTAGCGGTTGACGTATGCGACTGCCAATCGAAAGGTCTCAGGTTCGAATCCCGGGTCAGGCCAAAGGTGTTGTTTTTCTGATTATAGAAATACTTAATAACAGCTCGGAGTTAGGTAATTGGGGTCTGAACCCTCGTGCCTCGGAGAACACGTAAAGTGGCCGGTCCTGCGCCTGATCTCTCCCCGGTCATATCGGTTAACCTTAGCTTCGGATTATGAGAGAGAGGGAACAGAGAATGCACCTGTGTTTACGCACACACTAGTGCACTATAATATCTGGGTAGTTGGCTGGTCTCCGTTCAGACTGGCGGCTGTGGCCGTAACCGGCTAGGAGAACATCTTCAACAAAAATTCATTCCTTATGATATGAATCTACAATAATTGTAGTATGAGTAGATGTGTATTTATATATGAATGATGAATATTTTGAATTTGGTGTTTTTTTTTTGTAAATATTCACATTTGAACAGATCTGAGATTTGTGCACCCTACTATTGGTACCCTTATTAATATCACCAAATTATCCGTATAAAGGTTGTCTGTAAGAGATCGCCATGAGCGATAAGACCGCCAATTGTCACATTTGTATGTTGTAATTCTTTTTTTTTTTTTTTTTTTATTTGTTAAGTGTGTACAATAAAGATAAATAAATAAAAAAAAAAATACCAAATTCCCTCAAATGTTTTAAATAAATAATATTATAATTAATAAACATTTTTTAGCCCTAAATTCACCCCGAGTCTGCATTATCATTTAGGGATATGAAAATATATGTCGTCCGATTCTCTTCTTCTTTTGATGAGATGGCAACCAGCCGGATCAGTTATTTCTGCCAATGTCAAGTATTTAACGTCTTCAATTCTAAGTCTTTGAGTCCTCAAGTCTTCGTCTTGATGAAATTAGTGATAAAAAATATAAAAAATGTGGATGACGTGAAATGGGCACCGTCTTTCGTAAAATCAAAAAACGATCTTCATCCGATTCTCTTCTTCTTTTGATGATATGGCAATCAGCCGGATCAGCTATTTCTGCCAATGTCAAGTATTTCGAGTCTTCAATTCTTAGTCTTCGAGTCCTCAAGTCTTCGTCGTGATGGAGTTAATGATAAAAAATATAAAAAATGTGGATGACATGAAATGGGGACCGTCTTTCGCAAAAACAAAAAACGATCTCCCATCCGATTCTCAGACCTACCCGATATTCACACGAAATGTCATATCAAATGTAAAACAAAAAATGGCATATTGACATAGACAAGTTAAACACATGTTGAGGAATAGATAAATAATATCATTTGATTCGAATGAACTGAATGATATTAATTGATTTTGTCTCTGGTCATAGGATATTTTATCAAGTAATTTGTTCAAAAACACTACCTATTTCTTATAGGCAAGCAAGACAGACGTTTCAAATTCTAATACTATGACGATCGCAATATCTAACGTTTTGATTTGAATTAACATTTCGTAATTCCGTAAATACACACAATAGGTTTATTACAATACGGAATAACAAGGTGAATTGGATCAAAGAAAACTTTGGATGAAATACTCTTGTTTATATAAGGTAGATTTGTATGGATATACTGCGTTTGATATCCCAAGTCGATATTTCGAATAGAAATTTCTAAACGCAAATCCGAGTGCATGTGGCCACCCTCAAATAACTTGATTTTGTTTCACAGTGAGTGACATTATTAAAACATCATCGGTCTATTCACGGTGCATAGTATACATCATTATTCTTACAAAAAAATTTTTACAACAAGTTAAATAAAACGAAAACAGATCCCGTTCAATCATGCATAAGTAAGTGCCTACATTACTTTTACAAATGCTATCTAACAATTTGTTAAATAATGTTATGTATAAGACATTACCGTATGGTAAGTTTGTCTGATTTTATAGTGAACCAAATTTGGCCATCACCTCGTCCGCCTTTACTTCGGCGAAAGAGGTTTGCGGTAGCTCGTATAAGATTGAGTAATTTACTCCTAATAGACTCTTCGGTATAAAGCAAACGACGATTTCAGTATAATAACAGCTGGTGGGTAGCTAAGACTAAATAAAAAAATATTAGTCAATTAGTAATCTGCTGGAATATTGAGGCTTACACCTTGTATTTTAAATTCATATTTGTACAGATCCCCAACGAACTACGTACCATCTTGACGAAATTTAGCAATGTCGAGTTTTGGGGTAAAAAATGGACTGCGATAGATAAATAGCTCAATAAAGGCACATTTCACAAATCGAACGTTAACGTTTTTATTTCAGATTAAACTTATTGTTTCCTAGGTATAAACAGTCGTACGACCAAATTATATATTTTATTTATACTGTAAAATATATGCCAATAAGATTGCGTGAAAAAGATAAGACTGCCACTAATTCATTACGTAAATCTAACATTATGGGTACGCTTCTGTATATTATTACTTTCTTTTTGATCTACCTACCTACAATTGGGAACTTGTAACAAATTTTCGTTGGGCCCGTCTGTATTATGAGATTAATAAAACTAAAAATTAACATAAAAGAAAAATAAATGAAATGGTATTTAGAATGATTAGTTCAAAAAAAAAATGAGGGTAGTACTGATAACAAGGAAAAAAATAAGTATGTGTAGGTCATTAGTATAGGCATTGTAGGTATGTAATAAACGAGACTGTACTCTAGATCAGGTTTTTTTGTAAGTTAATTCCAATCGTAGCGTGGCGACGTCTGCCATAGTGGCACATTGGCGCACATAGGTTAAAATTCAGCAACATATTGGAGCCAAAAGGTGATGACTTAGATAAAAATATGTAATTTCGTATCTATAACACATCGCATAGGTACAGTTTAGCCTCAATAATCCAGGTGAATCATTTTTCGGCTTCGGTATTTTCTGAGTACACCTTTAAATCTGCTTAACCGTGGGTCGGGTGTTCGATGTTCATCCATTTCCATTATCGTTTGTTACAGAATGCTGTCGACGATATCCAAGAACTGCATTCTTGTGGGAAGCCTTGACTCGTTCTGTCTTGTATGCTCCGTGCCTTTGATAGGAGATGTACTGGATCACATCAAAAGCAAATATCACATAGCTAAATTGGGACTCACAGTTTATCATGAAAAATATAAAAAAGATAAAATTAAAAAGGTAAAAACGTTATAAATTATATCATATTCTAAAGCTTAAGATCATGTTTTTGACTTCCAGTTGATGTACGTTTTTTAAAATTATAATCATACTATTTTATTGATATAAGTTCATACAATACATTATGGGATTTCCTAACACTTGCATTAGTAAAGACTGTATTGCAGGTGCTAGTATCTTCCCCAATCTTAAAATGAAACTACTCTTATATCAATGTGAATACACGGTATTAAAATATGACTATAAAAACTATAAACTATATCTAAACTTGACAAACTATTACAGCAAAGCATGTATGTGTGTGTGTGTGTATGTGTGTGACAGTTGACTTGCCTGTTGGCCTTGTGCATATATGTTTATATACATATATCAAACCAAAAAAATCTAACTTGCCGATGTAACCAAGATATTTGATATGCGCTATTTAGAGAATTTAAAAGAAAAATCAACCACGACTTTAACACGCGACATTTACAGGTGGACGATGTTTACTTCTGCGAGGTGTGTAACGCGATGGTTACCACAGCCGCTAAAATAAGTACGCACGTGACAGAAGACACGCACCTTCAAGGGAAACGGTTAGAAATGGCACGTATGGCAAATACTGTATTATTTCAAAATGATAAACTGATAGATGAAAAAGCCTGGGAAGGCATCGTAGGAGACACCTGTGTTATCTGCAATGTTGATATTGATGATTACTTTGCTCATACAATGGCACACAGCCATTTTGTTAAAGTGATTAAAAGCACTGTCACTATAGATGAAGACAGTAATATTTATAGAAAGGCAAGTATCACAGTAACCGGTGATTTTATTTTCTTTACACATATTTGAAATCTTCGGAAAGGGCAATGTATTTTTTTTTTGTACCTAAATCATTCTCAAATTGCATTAAAATCGGTTCAGCCGCCTAAGAGGAGTTAAGTCACATGCACAGGCATAGAATTTTTTTTTTTTATATTTCGGACATCTAACACACAACGCCATCTAGTCCCAAACTAAGCAGAACTTGTATTATGGGTACTAGATAACTGATATTACTACATAAATACTTTTTTTTTGTAAATACATACATATTATACATAGAAAACACCCAAACTCCGAAACAAATATTTGTAGATCATACAAACATTTGGTCCGACCCAGGATTCGAACCCGAGACCTCATGGACAGCAGTCGCGTACGCCACCGAGGCAGTAAATATATAGTAAAAAATAGAAAATTTATATATAGTTACTAACTGACCCGACAAACGTTGTTTTGCCATAAAATAAATATATCATTTAGGAATATGAAAAATAGATGTTGCCCGATTCTTAGACCTATCCGATATGCACATAAAATTTCATAAAGATCGGTCCAGCCGTTTCGGAGAAGTTTGGTGACAAAAACAGCGACACGAGAATGTCATATATGAGAAATTTAAATGTAATGTGCAATTTAGTACGCAGGGGAAATCAGGTGCGATAATCCTTTTAAAAAAATATTCGGTCATCCAAGTACTTAAATTAACTTGATGGACAATTGCCATAACCTGTGTGTAACTTTCAAATCAAAATCTTTTATTGCAGGTAGATGGAGGGTATCAGTGTTTAACATGTAACAAATTTGCCTCTGATACAGAGATCTCTACGCACTTAAAGTCTGATCAGCATGAGGTTGAACGACTACCATTAAAAGTTATTGTATGTGAAATTGACGAAAAAGATAACAAGATATTAACCACTGCACATGCGTCAAAAAGCATTGCCAGGTAACCTATGTTGTATTTATTTATATATACACTAGTAGTGCAGGGTAATCCCAGGGCTTCGGATATACCCCTTTTAGGGACAGCAACTTATGAGATGCCCCCCTCCTAAGTAGAAGGGGGGTTCCATCTACAAACTATAAGTAGCCCGAGGACGTCAAGTTTCCAGGATTTTCGTTACAGGGGTGCACCTGGTTCACCGGCTTCTAGTGCCTGAGACGGCGTGTGGTTTTTAGTCAGTCTAAGTCAAACATAGCCACCAGCAGGTGGTATCCGGGGGATTACTAACCAAAAAAGGGCGCAGCTGTTAACCTAGTTATATCTATAATAATAGGAATAATAATAGATAACCCGAGTTGCTGCTGCCTCATTGGTCTAGCGGTTGACGTATGCGACTGCCAATCGACAGATCTCGAGTTCAAATCCGAATCGGGCCAAAAGAGTTATTGTTTTTCTGAGTATAGAAATACTTAATACATAGCTCGGAGTTTGGAAGTCATGGTCTGAACCCCCATGCCTCGGAGAGCACGTAAAGCTGTCGGTCCTGCACCTGATCTCTCCCCGATCGTGTCCGTCAACCATCCACTCGGATTACGAGAGAGAGGGAATAGAGAGTGCTCCCATGTTTGCGCACACACTGGCGCACGATAACATCTCCTGCGTAGTTAACTGGCCGCCGTGGCCGGCGAGCGGCGTTCCGCCGGGGTCTGTCCTAGGACCACTCCTGTGGAACGTGGGGTATGACTGGGTTCTTCGCGAGCGTCTTCCCCCCGGGCTGAGCGTAATTTGTGACGCCAATGACATCTTGGTCACAGCCCAGGGAGCGAAGTAGAAGGATATATCTCTGGTGGTCGGGCGCATCGAGGCGCTGGGCTTTCGGGTGGCCTTGGACAAGACGTAGGCCCTGTTGTTCCACAGGCCTCGTCGTGGGCCGCCGCCTGGCGCCTCCATAGTGGTCAACCCGGTATCGGTTCGGGCCCAGATGAACTATCTGGGCCTGATCCTCGACAGTAGGTGACTCTTCGACAAGCACTTCCGACAGTTTGCTCCCAAGCTAGTCGCCGCTGCCTCCGCCCTTAGGCGACTTTTGCTCAATTTGGGTGGAGCCAGCGTCGACCAGCTTGGGATCAAGCTCGATCTCCATTAGAACCCGGTCCGGCGCGCCTACCAGCACCTCATGCCACCCTGAGTGTGGCCGCGGATGAGCGGGATGTCTTTTCCCCTCCACCCGTTTCACATGCCAGCCACGAGAGGGCGACGTTACGCGTGTGCCGTACGTTGCCTAATTAGAGAGTTTAAAACATCAGATGGTGCCCGCTTCAGTGCGGGCAGGCACTGGGAGGGGTCTGGATGGAGTAAGAAAGCGGTTCACGGACCCCTCCCGTCTCAGGCGCAGAGTGGCACGCGTGTGGGTTTAGTCGGTTCGATTCCGACACACCGCCCTGCCGCAAACCCCGGTGGGGTGAAGGCCAGAAGGGGTTTCCACAGGTTAAAAAAAAGTGACCGCCATGGCCGTAATCGGCTAGGAAAACATCAAATGACCTGGATTAGTAATTTCCTTTCTAGGTTATAGCTGATTAACACTAAAAATCCAACACCTTTTTTAATAAAAAATACTGAATTCGAATGTTCTATATTCGTATCTGCATTTATTGATATACATTTTTAACGATCAGGCACATCACTTGTTGAAAGGTTTCATTTAAACATTAAACCAATTGCTTTGTGTTATTTTAAGTTTAAATTGTAAGTTAAAGTTAAATAATGTTTATGAATAAGACCAACTCTGTTTATGTCTTTTAAATTTCAGTTAACCTGTCGGTCACTAAAGAGATAACTAAACAAACAGGAATTCATGTGGCGGGACTGGTAACTTATACAAAAAACATGACTTGTTCTTAGCCCAAGTTAATTATACTATGTATTGTAATAAGTGTTGTTCAAATTTTCATGGTAAAGTACAAAAGCACATAAAAAAGCACAACACGCCGGGCCAAACCATATGCAGTAAGGATGGAAAAAAGAACTGACAAGAGATTATTTAAGACAAATCTTAGCTGTGACATGCAATTTGGCGAGATATGCTATACTCAATCACAGTATCTGTGTGGACTTTTCTAGTTTCTTTTGTCTATCGAACTGTGGAGAGATAGTCAACTTTGTGAGTAAGAACTAACCCCAGAGAGTGGACTGCGGCATCTAGCCTGCCCATTACATGTGAATAAACAACGAAAGGCTTTTGTCATCACTTCTTTGAAAGAGGAATTTATAAGAGAGGTAATAATAATGATAATCCTAGTATACTAAGTATTCTAGAATAGCATGAGTTTCAGAACTGTCCACCATGGAAAATTAACTCTCTAATGCATTTGCGTGTCTATACGCAAGCGAATGCGCAGCCAGAATTTTATAATCACACTAATATTATAGAGGTGAAAGTTTGTGAGTGTGTATGTTTTTTTTGTCACTTCTTCACGCGCAAACGCCTGGACCAATTTTTATAAAATCTGTATGCGGGAAGGTGACACTCTCGATTAACACATAGGCTACTATTAGCAAACAACCGATAAACACGCAGGTGGAGCGGCGGGTAATAGCTAGTATACTATATAGTAAATTCGTTTAGATACTGTCGGTGCAGCCGCACGCAGTTATGGTTGTTGTTGTAAAATACGAATATATTAATTATTAAAACGGAAAAATCATACGTGTTTGTGGGTGTACACCACAGGCGAATTCTTCAATTTGTGGCGGCTTGCCGCACACACGTGTGATAGCGCGTGATCAAGAAGACCGTGTCTAAGCGAATGAACTATCCTCTTATTGTATTAACATTATTAATTGCAGATCAATTATTATCTTATTATCATCGCGGTTCCTACAACACATATCAGCAGGCCTTTGGGGAAATATTACGTTACTTTAAACTCTTTTACATCAACGTGAAAAGTTCATATACATGGTAATTTTGCATCAAATGAAGACAGGATTAGTACCGCACAACGGCGTAATAGAACCACCTCTACACAATTCGGTAAACTTAGGCAGAATCCTCTAATAGTTACTCATATAATTGTTTTATTTTAATAGACAATTCCACACCAGGAACATTCCTGAGCCGTGGAGCATAGTAGTAAGAATAATCTCTGTAAAATGATTTATTACAACTCTTACTATTTCATTTTAACCTGGAGATCATTCTAAGCCCTGTTTATAGGTAATTTATGCTTTAAATCATAGTTTTTAATTTGACTAACCTGAAGGATATGCATTGAGATATTATAGATATATATAGATAGAGAAGGGAACACATACGGCTGTCCTATAAATCCCCTCGTACAGCACCGGTGGCATGTCGGACTCAACCCGACCAAAACCCCACGCCGTCTCGGGTACTAGAAGCCGGAGAACCAGGCACCCTCGCAAGGAAAAACCCTGGAACTGCGACGTACCGCGGGCTACCTACGGTTCGTAGATGCCCCCTACTGTGTGGTAGCCCCGATGTTCCCGTAACTATCCCCCTAAGCGCGCACGCTCACGCACCGTCCGCGCCTCCACCCGATCCTTCTTCTGCAGGTGGCCTCATCTGTCACCCTCAGACTTGGGCCTGGCTCTCTATCTATAACACCTCTATGAGGAAATAGCATTACATTGTTAGACCAATCTTTTTTTTAATGTAGAAGCTCATGTCTTAACTATTGAAATAAATTGATGTTATTGAACAATTATTATTGATTGTCGCAGAATTGTATTTGTTAAAGAGATAAAATAAAGGTTTATTCTACTTCGTTCCCCTGAGTTATAGGTACCGAGTTGAAGGTTACGTTCAGGTTTTTTCCAATTCATCTAAGCGATATCTCCCAGGTATAGGTAAGTTAATCGTCATGTGTACATTTTTCACTCACATAAGATGCGACAGTGAAGTTCTCCGCTATCAACTATTGGTCTTAGTAGATTCTGTAATAATTTCGTCTCATTTTAACGCTCAGCTATGTAATGTATGAATACCACTAGGGTAATTTGGCAAGATCTGAACTGATGATTACGAGCACTTACAAAGTAAATGATTAATGAATAACTTTTAAACTTTCGCTTTTCATGATCGGAATTATTCTCTGATTTGCCTGAGGTTTCGACCAGGTTGCACTGGCCGTGGTTACAAGCTGACTGGCTCAGTGGCGTACGCTCTTCGTCTTCGAGACATGTAATACCTTTGAATAAGCGTAAGAATCGCGATAAGTCCCGTGAAAATCTATCAAATAATAATACTAATACCATCTAGTCCCAAACTAAGCAGAGCTTGTATTATGGGTACTAGACCACTGATATGAATACATAAATACTTTTTTTTTGTAAATACATACATATTATGCATAGAAAACACCTAAACTCCGAAACGAATATTTTCAGATCATACAAACATTTGGTCCCACCCAAGATTCGAACCCGAGACCTCATGGACAGCAGTCGCGTACGCTCCCACTGAGCCACCGAGGCAGTCAAATAATTATTATAAATGAATATCGGTGAAACCTACTGAATGAAGCTCGCAACAATTTTAATCGGTATGATATTTCTTTTTAAACTAATGTTTGGGGTGTACATATAAAGAAACATATACATATAATTAATGGTTATGTACATGGTTAAAAAAAAGATCCATGTAATTGACCTCATGAACTATTAACGTATCAAATTTTTTTTTATATTCAATCAGGTTTACTTATATACCCCCAAACCACGTTTTTGGAGAAATTTCATTGGAGCTATTTTTCATTAATTGTATGTATTGCTACCGTAAAATTTACAGCTCTTAATTATCATACCGTATGTGGGTGATAAACGAACACAAGATAAAAAAGGAACTTATATTCCTGGGCCATTCTGTTCCACCATAAATGAAGTCAAAATATTTCACCTGAGTTTTCCTTTAGGTGAAACACTTCTAAAGTGAAATGAGGAAACCTTGAAGATTTCTTTATTCACCCAGAGGGAATATCGCTTGGGGAACAAAGTGGAATAAACCAAAAGATACTCAATCCTGTGTGTGAAATTCCTGAGAGAGTTTTTAAATTTTTAAATAAATTGTAGCCTTTATGTAAATAATATTGTGTGTGATATTATAATTCGAGTATGTTTATTAATTATGTAGAAATAATAATGAAATAAAGTATAATTACGAAAAAAATGTTTTATTTAGAACTGAAATATGTATATATATATATATTTCAGTTCTAAATATATATATATAGGCCAAACACATATTTAATCACTTCATCAAATTTTGTCTTAAGAAAACATTAAATTTAATGTACCATACTCTTAGTTTTTACCCGACTGCGAAATAAGTAAGGTTATGTTTTTCGAGTGTGTGTATGTATGTATGTATTTATATTTATTTGGCACGCCCTAGAGCCTGAACGGCTTGTCGTATTTTTATGTGAGTGGTGTCAATAGATTCGTCTTAGTCGTGAGAGTGTTTTGTTAACAAAAGTCGGACTGTTTTGTTATCTGACATGCACTAATTGTCAAGGCCGGTCGTGTTATAATGTTCAATCACAAACAATGGAGGATTCGTTTGATTCCGACGAAGGGTCATACGATTCATCGCTATTGACGCAATTTATTTGCATCCAAAATGAAGAAGCAGGAGCAGAAGAAGAAGAATATTAGGAGGAACAACAAGAACAATTTGAAACGAATGACCTTCAACATTTTTTTTTAATTTACATCGCTTTTATCTTTTCCAATCTTTGAAAATTTCCGTTATTTTGCAATAGTTTCACATTAAACAGGACCATAACTGACTCGTGGAATAGGCCTAGTGGGGTACCCACGTTAAAAAACGCGCTAAGCACACCACCTCATAGGTGGCGTGGAAACGTGTGCATATTGTGAGACTACACGGTTGGCCTAGTGGTTTCAGTGGTCGCCACACCACTTCCTACTGCGCCAAGTGTTGTGGATTCAAATCCTACATGGGACAACACTTTGATCCATAAATTGTTGTTCTAAGTCTGGGTGTACTTTGTGTCCGTTTCATGTATGTTTGTAAAGATCCTTACGACACAGGAATGTATATTCCTAATGAAAGAGTTGTCTTTTAAAAAAAGAAATGTTATAACGATAACAACTTTTATAACTTTTGAATCGTTACATCTCAGAAATGATAAGAAAAAAAGTATTGATACATTTTTTATATAGAATTTTATGATCTACTATTTTTGTCTAACGTACTTTTATGATAAAATTTACCGTTTTGTTTACCTTTGACTTTGAATAAAAAAATTTCCATACACGGGAATAATGGGGAACCTTTAAATATTATTTATGTTTTGAACAATTTTACTGATTTTCAGATCATACAAATGTCGAAAACAAAAACCTTCGAGTGTCTAAATTGACCGGACTAATATTTTTGAAATCAAAATCATTTGTCTACGATTTTCTTGATTCGTCAATAAAATGATATTCTTCTACTAAATACATCATTAAGCTCATTTATAAATATCGGTTCAAATATTTATGTCACATGTATTTAAAAAAACATTAAATATTTTTGGCAATCCAACACACAACGCTATCTAGTTTTCAGACTAAATAGACTTTAAGCGGGGCGAATAATATGCCAGTAACCAAGAACCAATTAAATTATGTATCACCAATCAGAGCGAGTTACTTCACGTATCAGATATCATCAACGATCACTTAAAAGTTTAAAAGAACTGTAAGTAATTGGAGCTGGTTGACAAATAATGACGTCGCCTCTGCGATGGGACTTCACAAACAGACGCTATGAAACCACCGAGCGTTTTGGCGTCAATTTTAATCTTAAAATATAAATCCCTATCTTTTCCTACAATTTTTTAATTTTTTGAACAACTATAGTACCTTTTTTTGCAGAGGATACTTTTCAAATGGAGATACTTCCGAATATCATAAGTCAGTTTTTCAAAATTAGTCATCACGCATATTAAAACTTGTAGGAATACGTTTTGTTAATGCAATTATAATAACATTATGAGCAGAATTAAATTATTTTAGCACTGTTCTAAATATATGATAAATACATAAAAATATTTACGATAATTTACTTCATAAACGGTATTAATCCCATAATCATTCATTACATATTGCTAGCTACAGGATCTGCCTTTCTCCTATATACGTATAATTATTACACGTTAAGGTTCTATGATTTGGTTTGAAATACCTTTTAATGCAGACCAGACTTCATCATCATCAGCCTATCGTAGTCCACAGCTGGACAAAGGCCTCTCCAATTACACGTCACTAGGTTCAATCCTCGGCTTCTCGCATCCAACTCCTGCCAGCTGTCTTGCGCAGGTTATCACTCGACCTGGCCTGTGAACGTCCCACACTACGTTTGCCGAGACGCGGTCTCCACTCAAGAACCCGTTAACCCCAACTGTAATCAGTTCTGCAGCTTAAATGACCAGCCCATTGCCACTTAAGCTTGCTTTTCCTGTGGGCTATGTCGATGACCTCGGTTCTCCGCCGGATCACCCCATTCATGATGCGATCCCTTAGAGAAACGCCGAGCATAGCGGTCCCCATAGCACGATAAGCGACTTTGAACTTCTGGCCCAGCTGTTTCATATGTGTATGTCATAACGTACAGAACGCACTGATTGAAGACTTTCGTCTTTAAGCACTGCGAAAAGACACGATGAAGTATCCCAAACGCTGTCCTACCCAGACGGATTCTCCTGTTCGTGCTCGAAGTTGTTTCTTCACACCAGACTTATCTGTGGATAAAGTATTGAACTTATTAACTTTAGTTTTGATGACAACCCTTGTACATTTTATATTTAATACGCCACTGTTTGTCTTGCCGTATTAAATAAATAAATAATTTAATAAATCCTTGTTAAATTGCTTTGAACCTAAGACCTTACTGCACGCTGCAGATGTTTCCTCATCTTAGGCTGCAAATAACTAAAAAAAGGTACTTCTCCTTTAACGTTTTTCCTCAGACTTTAAAATATTTATCACCTGAAGAAGCACTTAGTTTAAACGTTTGTTCATAAATTATTCCGCATATGCAAATGTTGCCACGAATCGTCAATATTACCGGGCGATTATCTTTAAAAATTTGACGATGAATGGAGAATAAACACCACTGGTAAATAAATTACCATTATAAGAAATCAGCTTTCAGAAAATCGACGAGTTTTGGTTGATAATTCGGGATGGAACAGAACTAAAAACATTAGCAGTTTTTGCATTAAATGTGTTGTGTTTGCCACTTTCGAATGCAGACTGCGGTCGTATTTTTAGTATAGTGAGTAACTTAAAAACAAGACTTTGAAGTCCATTAATTTCCAACTATTAGTGGAACTTTCCTAGCCAGAACCAAGCAATCCGTAATCAAGGTTATTGTACACAATACCAAGTACCAAATGATTCGTAAAATGAAAGACAAGTAACCCTCCTTCTTTCGCAGCCGGGTAAAAACAACATGATGCGACAAAATTAGAAGTACTGGAAAGTATTTAAAACCTATTTGGTGAAGACTAAAATAAATTTTAATGTAGTACACGCATCGTGCATACACCAGTTGATTTTTTAAATAATTTTTAACTTTGCAAATAAACATTTTGTACAATATGTTGGTTTTCTTAGTTTAACCCAAAAGCCAGCAATAATATAATTTCAATACGGCAACCCTAACTTTGTTAGGAACAAGAACAACACCGTTTCACAATTTTCGCGTCGAGCACACCGAACCTCTCTGAGTAAAGAGTTCTGTGACATAGAACAAAAATATTCTTAATCAAACCGTTCTCAAGTTCAGTCGAGATCAAGCCAAAGTATTTGCAATTGAACTACCTGAATAACCCAAGTTAACAATTTTAACTTAGCCGCAAAGATATACTTGAGTAAGTAACCCTTACATATTTATAGTAACTAAACATTAAATCGTTATGTTGCAATATATAACTTAAAACAATCTATATAACATTAATACTATCTTATATTTCCAACTGTAATCAGCTACGATCAAAAATATGTTGGAAAAGGTTAATGTGTAAGTCTGACTCGAAACCATAAACAGTAATTAAAATAAAATAATACAAACCAACAAAAAGTGTATATACTATATAATGATGTTTTCTATGTATTAAAACTTGCCAAAAGAACACTTGGTACCGTATAAAATCGTTTTTGAAAGCAATATTGCGCACGTTAGCATTTTTTATAAATGTAGGTAGGTGTACATTACTTTCAGGGTACGATTCATCAGTTAATCATAAAGTTTCAGATTTCTAAGATTAATTAACAGATTTAAGTTATTATTGAATATGTATGTGACTTATATATCCGTCTATCTAATACTTGTTAGCCGAAATTTGAAATTATTTTCACATACAGTTTTTATGAAGGTAAGTATATATGTCAGCGTTAGATTTTAATCTACCTCGCAAGATTGTAAACTTTCGAAATATGGTCAACAGTCACACTCTGCTTACTGTGTACTGTATGTACTATTTTTCGTTAGGTAGATTTTAATGTGTCGAAGTAAGACCGTTCAAATCACAATTAGACCACGTGCCAGTATCGAAAATTGATGTGTCATTTGAACCATCAGGAGACCTTTTCAGAAAGATAAAGGGGGCATAATTGCATAAAGCAATAACCTTCAGCACTATGCCGTCACTTGTAAGCTGTCTGTGGCGACTTCCACATACAGCGTCAACATAAATATATGACAACGCCATCCACCAATACACTGAACTACGGAGTAACGTAGTGCACGAAGAAGCTACCAATCGTGCATCGCGCAATCGAAGTTCTCGCGCCGATGAATATATATACAACTTCCCAACATTAACCGTTCGACGGCGACCACCTCGGACAGTGAAGAACCGCCAGCCTCTCACAGGCGCATCGCAGGTCCCCTCTTCGGAGGGAAGACCGGCGGTTCGAGCCTCGAGGCTGGCCAAACCTAATGACCGGCTCATAAGAAGTGAGCCGCGAGGACATCCACTTTAAGGAGCCCAGCGCTCCCAAAAGTTTCCTCGCTCCCTTTTACAGGGCGGGAAGAAAGCAAGCGAATTAACCGTTGGGTCGTGGCCCGCCAGGCATGATCACCTCGCCTGGTCGGAGGATCCTCCCTTTGTGTTGGAAGAATATGGGACCCGTACCTCTACTGTAAACAAGAGTACAAATGAAGGGAAGGGGGTAGCAACCACATTGAAGAATAATATACTCGTATAGAGCCATCATTTCAAGCAAAAACTATAGTGCAACTTCACGACACTCTCGGGGGCGAGGCCTATCTCATATATTAGAAATTAATGAAAAAAGAGATGCGAACTTTTTATTATTCTGCCTACTAGATTTTATAGTAATTACGGCGTAGGGGGTATTTGTAAAAATAAATTGTGATATTAATGTATTTTGTAGTAAAATTTAGTTACTTTTAACTCTGAACAATTTAAGGTGTTAACTGCAATACAGAATAAAATAATCTTTGTTGTTAACTAAATAATTCAGTTTACATAAAATAATATGTCAATTGAATGATAATATACTTTTAGGATAAATATAGGTTCAATACTGATTGGTACCCTTCGTAGTCACATAATATGATATTCAAGTTAAGATGAACAGGAAATTTTTTTTTAGAAAATTAGAACCAAACATATACAATAATAAATGGTTTCTTACGATGCGACTGCCGATTAAGAGGTCTCAGGTTCTAATACCGGGCCAGGCCAAAAGTTTCAATGACATTTTCGATAATAGACGTATTTAATAACAGTGCTCGGAGAGCACGTAAAGCTGTCGGTCCTGCGCCTGATCTCCACCGAAAGTGTAGTTTAACCGTCCCATCGGATTATGAGACAGAGGGAACAGAACGTGCACCTGTGTTTGCGTACACACTTGTTCTTCTGCGTAGTTGGCTAGTCTTCGTTGAGACTGACGTAACCATTTACGTTTAGGAGAAGATTAATTAATTAATATTAGTTCAATGGTTTACTCCTCCGAAGGGCCCTCGGGTACACTAAAAACCGGCGTTTAAGGACATATTCCTCTTCAAGGTCACGCCACGAGGTAAGAGACTCGGCTTCTCGCATACAGCCCCTGGTCTGACTGGTCCATAAGTTCAAAGTCGCTCAGCGTGCTATGGAGAGGGCTACGCTCGGCGTTTCTCTAAGGGATCGCAACAGAAACGAGGTGATCTGACAAAGAACCAGGGTCATCGACGTAGCCCATAGGATTAGCAAGCTGAAGTGGCAGTGGGCTGGCCACATTTGCCGAAGAACCGATAACCGTTGGGGTAAACGAGTTCTTGAGTGGAGACCGCGTCTCGGCAAACGTAGTGTAGGACGTCCACAGGCCAGGTGGAGCGATGATTTGCGCGGGACGGCTGACAGGAGCTGGATGCGAGAAGCCATAGATCGAACTAAGTGGCGTGAAATTGGAGAGGCATATGTCCAGCAGTGGACTGCGATAGGCTGATGATGATGAAGACGGTGCTGCTGCCTCAGTGCGAGCAGGCGCTGGGAGGGGTCTGGATGGTGTAAGTCGGTTCGATTCCGACACACTGCACCGCCGCAAAACCCAGTGAAGTGAAGCCGCGAGGGGGTTGCCACAAAAAAAAGGCAAAATGCAAAAAAAAGGCAAGATGATTCAAGAAACGCTTTTGGATTCGTTTAATCTTATGTAGCACATATGAAAAGAAATGGTCTTTAGTTCAGTCCAATGCCCTGATACTGATGAACCCAGATAGAACGAATGAATACCACTAACCCACCTGTCAATAGTTCCAGAATGCCAACGATGTTTTCGAAGAACTGTATTCTGAAGGGCTACGTCGACTCATATTGTATTGTGTGCTCCACTCGTCTTTGTGAAGAAAAGGATGTGATGGCACACATTCAAACCCCGACCCACACAGCCAACTTGAAAGCTGTTGCCTACTATGAAAAGTTCAAAGATGATTTCATTATAAAGGTTTGTATAATCGTCATCTTTAACAGCACACTCTTCTGCCCGTCGTATGGTTCTCTTCTGAAACGAGTATTTGCCAGCCTCACCGACTAAACGGCCAACAGGTTAATATAAGATTAAATTCAAGATTTTTTCTCTTTTCTTTGTCTTCCGTTAGTCGGCTCTTACGACACTACGATTGTGAAATTCCGTGTTCTTAATCCGTCACACGGATAAGGTACGTATCAAACCGTGGGAGAAACTTGCTCGCCATATTTGAGCCGGCTCTAGAACATTACACCGCGGGCTCAGAAAATAAAATGAATTATTTTTATGAGATGAAGAAATACGCATTGCAAAGAACAAACAGGTAAGGAGGACATATATATAAGTCTACTTTCGGATATAACAATGTTGTCTTCATATTTTCAGGTGAAGGCTGTTTATTTCTGCGAGCTGTGTAACCAGACTTTTACCACAACAGCTGCAGTGGCTATTCACGTGGCAGAAGAAACACACGTAACTAGAAGAAAGACACAAATGATGCGTGTCGGGACGTCAATTGTTTCTCAGAAGACCACTATGATAGAAGAAAGAGCATGGAACGGTATTGTAGGGGACACTTGCGTTGCCTGCAATGCCGACTTTGATGATTACTTGACTCATGTATCTGAAGAGACGCATATTTTTAATGTAATTAGAAGTATAGTGACAATCGACAATGACAATAATACCTATAGAAAAGTAAGTAATAACCCCAAATTTGTATACATATTTATAGAGAAAATCGTGTTCTATTTTCAATTATGAATAAAAAAAATGTATGGCGTAGTGGTTTAAGTTACTGCAACCAAATGCCCTGAATGTTGTGGTTTCGAAGCCCCAAGACTGCACCCTTTGTGATTCACAATAAATAGTTGTCCTACCTAAGCCTGGACGTTCTTTGTGTTCATTCCATGAAGTTTCATAAAGTGCCGCGCGAAAGGGGATGCCTTGTGCGGGACAAGTATCTTTAAACAGTTTTGAATTAAGTCAATTATAAATAGTGTTTCTAATTATGCCAGGTGGAAGACGGATATCACTGCTTAACATGTAACATACTTATTTCTGATGACTCTCTCACGGAACACTTGACGTCAACAGACCATAATAGTGCTATCGTTAAAGGCGACTTGAGTCAATACACTGGCAGTGATGAAATCAAAGCCGGAGGGAGTGTAGAAAAGAAAACTGAAAAAGAGGTCAAAAGTGATGAGATTGTAAAAGACACTGGGATGAGACTAAGTAAGTTAAAGTTTAGTGTATAATGGGCAAGGAAGTCAAAGCTTATTACTTTTAAAAAAATACGTTTAATTAAGGCTTTGTCGCCACGCCGTTTCCTACTTCGCTGATTTTTGTGGATTTTCACTTGTCATATGAAAACACTTTGTGTGGTTAATAAGTTATTGCTCAGAATTTGGGTGTGTTTTGTATATTTCATGCATGTTTGTAGTTTCCCACGACGCAGGATGTACTTACGTCTAATGCAAGATTATCTTTTTATTATATAAAATAAATAATTAGTCGCCATTTAATGCTCTTTGTCGCCTATATTATAAAAACTTTAAAACTTATTGGGTTTTTTTTTAACTTAAAATACTAATCAATAATTTATTTGTTATAACTAGACATCTGCAAAATACCCATACGGCTATTTAACACACTTATATCATACAAACACGTGCATGCTAACTAAGCATGCTGGATTTTAGGCTATTTTTTTAAGAAAAGAAATTAAAAGGAAGCGATTTGGCTGCATTCCGTCATTTATAACCTTTCAAACGCAGTGTTGCCAACGCTATATACCCGTATTAAATATAAAATATTTATACATTTAAATAAAGAACACAAAGTTTTAACACATGATATGACACAAAGAACACCCATGTATTTATACAAAATTGGTTTTAGGTGAAACATGCGATTTTGTAGGACCAAATACAAGCTCAGGGCCTCTACTGACAAAAGATATACAGACGCCTCCAAAGTCTATATGTAACGAAGTAGCAATCTTCGCGAAGAAACACATATTAGAAGGGAAAAATACAATGTCCCTTACAAAATTTACCAAGAGTCAGCATGACAAAAAAAATATTGAAACAATGAAAGCAAGTGAGTTCATAACAAGAGTGAAACGTGTTGCCAATTTAGATGGAAAGTTTGTAATTATTAATGAAAAATTTCTTTTGAAAATTGATGATTTCTTAGGCATTGAGATGTTTCGTAGTGTATTCGTTTGTCATTTTTGTCAAATGGAAGTGAGTCGAATACATTTAGAAACACACAAAAAGTCTGAAAAACATGCACGTTTATTGAACAAAAGTAATGTACTTATTTCACTGGAAAAGGAGTTCATAAGACAGGTAATAATTATAATTACTCTAAGCTATTTAGACTTTAAAGTAACGCGTATAAGGGTAATCTGACATCAGCTAAATTTACCTAACGGTTGTATCCGAGCGGAGGATTGTATCAGGACCGCTTCTCAGAAGACATTGTTACGAATTATTCGTTGCGATAATAGTGAGGTTACCGGAATTAAATACGGCATCATTTATTTACACAGGCAATCGACGACAAGGCTACAGTGAAATATGACGTCACTGCGTCTATCATTTCCGTCAAATTATGCTTGAAATTTGAAAACTAAATGCATTTTGTCGTTTAAAATTTGTTAGAATTTGTGTTTTGTATATTCTAACAACTACAGAATCTAATTGAGAAATAAAATGCGATACTCTATTTCACTCGTACTACCTGTCTTCTCTTGTCTACGCAGACTTAAACATGTTTTTACCACTGGCATCACTCAAGTTCATGGTTTGTTTTCCAAATGTTGGCAGAATTTTAGACTATTCTAGACTATAATCCATCATTCAGATATGCTGTCATGATTTGGTAACATAACTATATTCAAATATTCGCATTGATAAAAAGGTTTGTAATGATTTGTTCAGCATAGTAAATATAACATAATTAAAAACAATTCGTTTCAAGTTTTGTCTAAAGATTTGATTAATAAAATTACTTTCAAATAATTTTTTTTAGTTGACGTCTGATTTCTACCAGTGCGGTTATTGTGGGACCTTGAACTCTAACTATGACGACTTACTGAATCACCTGACAACTAAAGGGCACATGAAGTTACGGGCGAAAAGTGAATCGATGTTAAAACATTTTGAATATGATAATTGGATTGAATATGATATTTAAAGGTAATTTTATATTAAAATGCGAGGTCGTACATTTATAATTATTCATTTTTTATTATTTTTAGTTTAGCTTTAGCTTCGATGTAGATAATTATTATTAATATAAATACATTTCATTTTAATCATACTTTTTTGTTGGGATGCTATGATGACGCCAAGGAAATTTGCTAATTGAAACTCGTTTCTATTAATTATTCACTCATTTTAGACTTCGATTTGTTATCATTGCGTATTCAAATTAATATTAAACATATATATTGATTTGAAAGAAATTAATGATGCTCACAATGTTGATTCAGCGCTTATATCAATCTAAACGATAATGTGTGGTAGAGCCAGTGGCAACTCTTCAGCATGAATGGACCAGCTCGGCTGGATTGATATCAAGGCCTCATGAACAAAAGACCGGTGTGAAACAGCGCTGGCACGGAGTTTCACCAAGCGAATGAGGACACCCGAGGCCTGTACACCACATAATCATAGAGATATGTATCCATCTAATTACCGCCAAGAAAGGCTTCGATGACTGCCTTGAGCTTATGTAAACGAAATTCATACGTCACGTGGCCCATCGAGACCAGCAAATGTTGCTTTAATGAGAAAACATCTGACTATATAGCGATGAGTCGTATTTATCAGAACAGATTTGAGCATTAGGCATTCTACGAGATTAGGCTGCACCTAATCCCGTTTTGTTAATGTGTATAATACACCTGTTGCACCTAATTTTCGTATTCATAAAACATAAAGTCGAATGTTCAGCATACGTACCCACTCGTTCCTGAGCTATTTCACTCACACATTGCAACGTATCTCACCATCTTGCTACACATCTGGAGCCGTAGAAAGCGAGAGCACTATACAAAGGATACCTTATTGATCCGTCTTTCTTGCTCACTCGCAGTACATGCCGTATCCTTATCAGATTTGCGCAGGTGATCATGGTCACACAATAGATGCCAGAAGGAAGACCAAATTCATGCAACGGGCGCATTAACTATTCAGTCGTAAATACATCTCGAGACTTCAGCTAAATTATGATTATATTATTCTAATTTCATTAAATAGTAGTTAGACATAATGTAAGTGTTCGCATTTTCACTCTATATTATATAAATAAATATCACAAACAACTCTTCACAGATGCATACCTAATCCTAATCATTCAAGTAATATGATGCTCCAAAGATAACATTTATCAAATCCTAATAACGATATTAGAACTTAAGAATTAGGAATAGGTAGATTGAGATTGTTTCAAGTAATGGTTAGTGATTGAGATTAGGAAGATTATGTGGATTATGTATTGCTTAAGATTAAGAACAGGTGTACCTAATATCTGATTTACCTAATACGACCCATCTCTATGACACTATACATGGTTTTATTAATGGCTAGCTGACTCGTGCCCACTTCGTTGGGTGCTAAACATTGTTACTTAAAAATAAATAATGATTGTGATTCAGTTAACACTGTGTGCAAGGTTTATTTCCTCATTACCAAAACTAGGGTTCTATTTGAACTGCTTATTTATGTATATTTGCATGCCAATTTGGATATATTGACAGGTTTCAAATGAATGAATGAAATCATTAAAATTGAATGAATTATGTTTGTTTTATTTGTTCAAAACTTCACTTTAAACTTTAGATGTAATGCCAATATTTGGTATATATTGTCATTAGCAGAGATAATGTTTGATTGAATGTTTTTTGTGTGCGGATATCCTCTCGGATACCACCGACTGATGGTTATATCGGACTCTGTCCCCTCCTCTGTAGGAACCCTAACATTCCTGAGTCGTCTGCGGTACCTGGCCTGTTTCACGTGCCTGGCAGACAGAGAGATTTCTAAAACTCTCCGGGTCCCACTCTACCATCTCCTTCGCCAGCATAACTCACTCGCAGAAAGAAAGGGTAGAGTTCCGGCGCCCTTGCTCCGAAACATCGCCACAATCATGTTACCGAGCGAGCGGACCCCCACTCCGATGGTTTGACTAATTATATCTTACGGCCTGTAAACAATCATCTACTCGTTTACACCATGCCTTATATCACCGACAATAATTCCCAGAAAAGTTTGTCCATCAATTTTGCTGCATAAGTAAAAGTGGCCACGAATCGGTAATAATGCCGACGATCTCTTAAGAATCAATTATGAATGGAGAATGCTACCATTGGTTTAAATTACCATTATATCTAATACATAAAATCAGCTCACAGAAAACTGATACGGAATTGAGTTTTGTTATAAAATCCAGGTCCATTTCGGAGCATACAGAGCTAAAACCATTACCGTCTTTTGCGTTAAACGTGTTGTGTTTGCCACATCCAAATGCAGACCGTGAGCGTATTTGCAGTGTAGTGAACAATATGATAACAAAACTTTGAAGTTAATTAATAACTTGCTCGCTCGGCTGTTATGCTCGGCGTTTCTCTGAGGGATGGCATTAGGAACGAAGTGATCCGGCAGAGATCCAAGGTCATTGGCATAGCCCAAAGGATTAGTAAGCTGCAGTGGCAGTGGGCTGGTCATATTAGCCGCAGAACTAATTACCGTTGGGGTAAACGAGTTTTTGAGTGGAGATCGCGTCTCAGCAAACCTAGTTAGGGATGTTCACAAGCTTGGTGTAGTGATGATCTGCCCAAAACGGCTGGCAGGAGCTGGATGCGACAAGCCTAAAATCGAACCAAGTAGCGTGAAATTGGAGAGGCCTAGCAGTGGACTGCGATAGGCTGATGATGATGATGAATTAATAACTTAAAATTAACTCTCCTAGCCAGACAAGCAATCCGTAATTAAGGTTATTGTACACAATTCCAAGTACCAAACAAAATTATTCGTATCGTATAAATAAAATATAAAAACAACATGATGCGAAAAAATCAGAATAACTGGAAAGTATTCAAAGCCTACATGGTGAAGACAAAAATAAATTTAAATATAGTACACGCATAGTTCGTAACATCGCCAGATTTCAGTTAAAGTTAGTTCAATTAAATTTGACAAGATTCGTAAATATTAATGAAATACTCGACGAACTCCAAATTGCTCAGTCATCGACCTGTAAAATAGACGACTGCTCTTAGCTTATCGATACCACGCAGTTAAGCTTAAAAGTTTTCCATCATAACATTCGCAGTATAAAACGTAACGTCAACGGATTTTTAACACTACTTGCAAGAACAAATACTGACTGGGATTTGATTGTTCTCTCAGAGTGCTGGCTGAGACATGTAAGTTACATCCCGCCAATAAATGGTTACAATCACATACAGAGTCGGAATAATCTTACACAAAATGAAGGAGTTGTGGTCTATTTCAAAAACACTATGCGGGTATCTATTTTGGACAATATCTTGCAGAATTCCAACAGTGTCATTATAAACTGCAATACCATCCTGGCGGCCATTTATCGCCCGCCAGGCTATAAAGATCTTCAACCGTTTCTGGAGTCTTAATGAGTTACTTATTAACTTAAATTGTCCCAATATTGTTCTCATGGGAGGCACAAACATAGACATAATGCCAAATGGCAAAGATCCTCTCTCATCAATATATCTTGATTTGCTTGCGTCACACGGTATATTACCCGCACATCAGTTACCTACCCATACCAAAACCTGCCTAGACCACTTTATGCTAAAAAGCAAATTACCCGCTTTCTGCTATGTTGCCGAGTCATCGGTTACTGATCATAATAGTGTGATGATTATATTGAGCCTTCAAGTTCAACGAACTAAGGTTGAACTTAAGAAAATCGATTATTACCAACTGGATATTGACATGAATAATACTAGTTTTAACTTTATTTATGACTCCGTTGATGCAGACATGGCTACCTCATTATTGATATCAACCATAAACTCGAAGATCAAATCGAACACGCGTACCGTGGCAGTCTCTAATCGCAGAAGAATAAAGCCCTGGATGACCAATGGCCTCTTAAAGTGCTTAAAAAATCGGGACAAACTACATATTAAAACCAGAAAAAAACCCTAACAATGAAACGTTTCGAGTCACATATCTCAGGTACAGGAAATTTTGTAACTCCCTTCTAGGGAAACTTAAAAGAGACTACGATAGAGAGCAGCTCTGTGATGCGGCTAAAACTAACACAGGGGCGTTGTGGAATGCAATAAAAAATATTATTCACTATAACATTAAATCACACTCTTCCACAGATCTGTTAAATAAAGTGTCGTCTGTTAACAATATAAATAGTTCCTTCACGTCGATTGGTGAATTTAGCCAATAAAATAACCCCAAATATGCTTTATACCTCAAATATTGATCCATGTCCCTTCTCATTTGCACTAGCCCCGACCACCGAAGCTGAAGTTCAGAGTTACATACTGAACCTTAAGAAAGCAAACACATCTGAAAGAGATAATATTTCAGGCGTCTTCTTAAAACGCTACTGTAATATCTTAGTACCTACCTTAACACACATCTTTAATCATATGTTCAGTACTGGAGCTTCTCCACACCAACTAAAACTTGCTGAGCTGAAGTGGTTCCTGTATACAAGAATGGTGACAGAGGCTGTGTCAATAATTATAGACCTATCTCCATACTTTCAACAATTTCTAAACTGGCTGTAAGAATATTAAACAAACGTTTTGTTGATTATCTAGAGACTAAAAATCTTTTGTCTAATTCGCAATTCGGATTCAGAGGCGCTCATAGCCCAGTTGCACTCGGTGATTAGAAACAATCATCGAGGGTAAGCAACGATGGCGCGGTCAGTACCTGGATGGGTGACCGCTGGTGGCATATTACCATGTGCGTCTCCGTGATTCGGAGGTCACGTTAAGCAGTCGGTCCCGGTTGTTATCATACGATAACAGTCGTGAAGCTTAGTTGGAGGCATTCGGGCGGCTTAAAAACATCCAACGGCAAGATTTACGTAGCCACAACGTACGTATTCTTGCCAGTCCCCAACCCGCACTTGGCCAGCGTGGGGATGTATGGCCTTAACCCTCTCCTGAGAGGAGACCCGAGCCCAGCAGTGGGACATTATGGGTTGTTGTTTGTTGTTTACATTAACAAACGATGCTGTTCATGAATTAACTCACCATATTATGCGCAATTTAGATATAAAAAAAGACAGTAATTACTATATTTCTAGACCTAGCTTTTGACACGGTCTCTGTCCCACTTTTGTTGGACAAATTGGAGAAACATCGTGTCCGTGGTACTCAGCACAAATTTTTCTCAGACTATTTGACCGGGAGGTTTCAAAGGGTAAGGGTTGGTGAAATCACTAGACCTGCCAATTGCTTTTGGTGTGCTGCAAGGCAGTGTGCTTGTTCCCACGCTCTTTCTCACTTACATTAATGACTTATATAATTTACAAGTTAAGAATGGCAAAATTATGACTTTCACTGATGACACTGCCCTGATCTTTCATGGAGAAAATTGGAAAGGAACCTTTGCCTTCGCACAGATGGGCTTCGATGCGGTGTCTTCGTGGCTCAGGAAAAATGGGCTGACGCTTAATGTAGATAAAACCAAATATATTCTCTTTACAATTAAAAATTCCCCATTCAGTTCTGCACAGGATCACTGTATTGTGGCACACTCTTGCTTAGACCATCAGTCTTGTGCATGCGCCCAACTAGAAAGCACCACCAATATTAGATATCTTGGCGTTATTATCGATAACACTCTTGGTTTCAATTACCATATTGAACTACTGTCATCTAGAACGCGGAAATAATTTTTGTCTTCAAAAATTTACGCAACATAGCAGACAAAAAAATCATTAAAATGGGTTTTCCTTATGTCAACCCATATTGTCATATCGTATCTCATTATGGGGTGGCACATGCAGAACTTTCCTTATAAAGCTAGAGAGAGCTCAAAGGGCGGTTCTTAGGGTGGGTCTCTTTGCCATTCATATACCCGACCAGTGACCTCTTTCACCTTTCAGACATACTGACGGTTCGGCAATTATATATCCTGCACACTGTCCTCAAGCAACACTCACTACTTCCATATGATGCCTTTAAAACCAACAAGCGCCTCAAACATAAAGTTTGTCCTCCGACTGAAATTCACAGCACAGTATTCTCTGGAAGATTTTTCGGCTTTCTTGGAAGATACGTTTACAAATAAATGAACCAAAGGTTGAGTATTTACTCCGCTTCGAAATTCCATTGTTTCACACTGGCTTAAATCATTGAACTATGAGGATACTGAGAAGCTGCGCCTGTGCTTGTGCCCCATGTGCCTTCTTGATTGAATAAGACATGTGAACACATTGGTTTCAAATCTTGTTGGTGGATGAGTTGGCTTGGTATCATCAGGTCCTCATCATTCGAAGGGTAGCTCACACACACATTCATACACACAAAGATACACACATACATACATATATACACCACCCACAAGCACACACATACACACACAAACACACAATACTCACTCACATTTATATTCACAGACTTTTCCATTTTATTCATTTCACATGTACGGAAACCATTACACTTATTACACCCTCTTTACCTACTTATCTGGAGTTAGACAGAATAACCAGCCTTTCTGGTTAATCTGTCATACAGGTTCTACCTAGTACGGAAACCAGTCTCTCACACAGATCTTTTGTTTTCTGGAATTTTCTGTGTATATTTTGATTTAACAGATTTTTGTAATTTTGTGTGAGAGAAAAATATAAAATAAATAAATAAAAATAAAATAAAAAATAAAAATAAACATTTTGTGCAATATGTAGTTTTTTTTAGTATTAAATAAAGCCGGCAATCATGAAATGTCCATACGGCAACACTAACTTTGTTAGGAACAAGAACAACACTGTTTCACAATTTTCGCGTCGAGCACATCTAACCTCTCAGAGTAAAGAGTTCTGTGCCAAAGCACACAAATATTCTTAACCGAACAGTTCTCAAGTTCAGTCGAAATCAAGCCAAAGTATTTGCAACTGAAGTACCTGAATAGCCCAAGTTAAAGTTGTAGCCGCAAAGATATACTTGAGTAAGTACCTCTCACATATTTATGGTGACAAAGTACGTTAGCATTTTAAATAAATGTAGGTAGGTGCTTGATTTTTAGGGTACGTTTCATCAGTTAATCATAAAGTTTCTGATATCTAAGATTGTTTAACAGATATAAGTTGCTATTATACATGTATTTGACATATATGTCCGTCTATCTAAGACTCTAAGACTGAAATCTGTAGTTATTAGACAGTTTATATGCAGGCATATGCGTACCCAGGTTCTGGGCCAAGGGGGGCAAATCTGGTTTTTAGAATACAGTCGCTGAGCCCTGCGGTGTTCCCCGCCATTATTGTTGTAGCTGCGAGTAACGCCGCGGGGTGAAGCTAGTTTAAAAAAGTATTATATATATATTATGTTACTCCTTACATCATTAGCTATCTGCCGGCGAAAGTTCTGTCGAAATCGGTGCAGCCGTTTCAGAGATTAGCCGAAACAAACAGACATACAAAAATTAAAAAAACTTCGGTTATTTTAATATTACAAACAGGCACTTTATTTATTTGTGTAGATATTTTTTGCATAAATTCTTTACATACAGAAAAGTTATTTTAAAATAACTTTAGAGGGTCTTCATAAAATCGGTTTCAAATGTCATCCGTAAAAGAATCGCCCATAGCGTTACAAATTTACTATGTACCTACACTGAGCGTACAGAGCCCATTCATTCTATCTATGATCATATGTTATCTTAGCCACGTTTTTAAGTCTGGGTGTGCTGAGTTATGATCTTTCAATTGTAGCAGTGGAATAAAGCATTGCCAGTACAAATTGTAAAGATGTCTTTACCTTTGAGTAAAACGATTCGGTTACTTGTATTAACTCCGTTATTCCAATATTTTTTATGGGATAAGCGGCAAACGAGCACACCAGTACCCTGATGGTAAGTTGTTACCACCGCTCATGGACACAGAGGCGTCGTAAGTGCGTTGCCGGCCTTTTAAAAAGGAGTACCCTCTTTTCCTGAAAGATTGAAGGTAGTATTAGTCCGACAATACCGGAGGCGACAATTCATGCCATAGTTTTGTTGTGCGAGGCAGAAAGTTTCTAGAAATGCGCACAGTTGTGGACTGCCAACCATCAAAATGATAGGGATGAAACTTCTGTAGCTTAGGACGATGGCAGAAAGAGGATTCGTTTTAACAATTCCTCGGAGCATTTCCCATAGTAAAAGCAATAGGATGCATAACGAAGCCACATTTATACGCTGCGCAGGAGAGTCTAGCCGATTTGAAACATTTTGGCAGTCAGCGATACAAGTTCTCTCCGTTGGACGCGGTCCAGAGAGGGAAGCTGGTACTGGGCAGTACTATGAGCGGTATTCCATATGAGGCCGAACCTACGCCTTATAAAGCTGAAGGCGGTGGGCCAGAGTGCAATACCGTCTCGATCTGTTGAGAACGCCAAGCTTTTTCGATGTCAGTTTAACCTTACCCTCCGAATAGCCATGAAACTGGACTTCATTCGATATGGGTTGCAGCTGACCTCCCCTACTAAACTCGCTTCCCCCTGCTCGGTACGCACACGTGTGCAGGTTAGTATGTCTAAGTCAGCGCAAGATTGTAAATACCGTTAGATTTTAATCTACCTCGCAAGATTGTAAACTTTCGAAAGATGGTCAACAGACAGGTACTAGACAACTGATATAATACCTATATACTTTTTTTTGTAAATACATACATATCATACATAGAAAATACCCAAACTCCGAAACAAATATTTGCAGATCATACAAACATTTGATCCGACCCAGTAGTCGGACCCGAGCCCTCAGGAACAGCAGTCGCATACGCTACCGCTGGGCCACCGCCAATGCCGTCACTTGTAAGCTGTCCAACTGAGAACAAATGAAGGGAAGGGGGTAGCAACCCCATTGAAGAATAATATACTCGTATAGAGCAATCATTTCAACCAAAAACTATAGTGCAACTTCACGACACTCTCGGGGGCGAGGCGGATCTCATATATTAGAAATTAATGAAAAAAGAAATGCGAGGTTTTTATTATTCCGCCTACTACATTTTATAGTAATTACGGCGTAGGGGGTATTTGTAAAAATAAATTGTGATATTAATGTATTTAATATTTTATACATTTAATATCAATTTAGGGATTTTCGTAGGGTTTTTTTTTATGTAATCGGGGCCAAACGAGCAGACGTATCGCCTGATGATAAGCGATTATCGCCGCCCATGGACATCTGCAATACCAGAGGCGTCACAAGTGCGTTGCCGGCCTTTGGGGGATGGAGCCGGCCCATTTATACCGGAGTATGGCTCTCCCACGGTATAATATTGAAAATATGCAATATCGGAACCGCTATTGCATATTTTCAATATTAGCCTTACATCTGCAGTGTTCCCAGAGAGGTGGAAGACAACCCGAGTTATACTGGTACCGAAAGGAGGTTTGGGTACTAAAGTAGAGGAGTATAGATCAGTTGCTGTACTGTCAACAACATCGAAGGTATTGGAATCAGCTGTTCAAAAAAATATATATCTATAAATGCACTCACATCTTGCCGACACGCAACATGGATTTCGAGCTGGAATAAGTGCCACAAGTAATCTTTTGAGCCACATTATGGAAGTGGTACCAACAGTGAACAATGAGGGGCAGACGGATGCGGCATACTTTGATTTTAAAAAGGCATTTGATTTTGTCTATAATGACCTGTTACTGAAGAAGTTGGCTCGTCGGGTTTACTCCGCATCTGCTGAACTTCTTCGCATGTTATATGGGTGACAAGCGGCAGTATGTGGACTATGCAGGACACCAAACGTGACCATATTATACTACATTTGGCGTAAGTTAAGGGTGTAACTTAGGTCCCTTGGAGTTTATTTTGATGGTCAACAATCCACTTTGTGTCATAGAGAAAGCCAAGTCTCTGTTATCTGCGGATGACCTAAAATTATCTCTCATTTTTGGAAGCACGGCAGACTGTGAAAAGCTTCGAGGGGATATAGACAGAGTCGTAGGTTGGAGTAAACAAAATAAGCTGCAATTCAATGTATCGAAAGTGTGTGTCCATCTCATTTACACGTAAACGAACACCTGTCCAGCACAAGTACACGATGGAAGGGATTGAGATGACCAGGGTAACTGAAGTGAAGGATTTGAGAGTTAGGGGTGAGATACATAATGCAGATGTATTGGCGAGGGTGGGTCTGTATGTGCCGGATGGCTACGCGGGTAGCTACGATGGGCGCTTGCTGGCCGTACTACGCGCTCGCACGACCTTACTGCGCGAGGAACTTATGACGCGCGCGCTGCGCACACTTAACTTCATTGCTGGCGAGGTCGATGTACGATTGACTCGTAGTCTATCGAACTCTGAGTGAATTCACATTGTACCTCTTTGCAAAATTTGTTACTCTTAAGTTTAAGTAATTAGTTTTTAAGAAAAATGTAAATACAATATCGAATTGAATATTGTCTGTAAGGATATTGTAAGTAACAAAGATAATAATCATATAATGTCTCACATCAATAATTACATAGTCATTTGGTTCAATAAAGATTTACCTACGTACTTAGTGAATCGTGCACTCTTCATAATCAATGATTTTCATTCATAAATGGCGGGTACAAATCTTTAAAAAATATTTTTGGTTTACTTGTAGAACAGTAGTTTACATAATGTTTTGTTTACATCTCGATGATAAGTTACCACCATTTTCTTTTTAACTTTTTGTGGATAGATTTTTACACGTTTTAACATACATATGTTCATCAGTCTTTTGACGTTCGCTCACTACGAGCTCAGCAGAGTGACTATTTGCGTTGATATTGTTGACTAAAAACACTTTAAACGATGTCTGTTCTATACGTAGTAATATTGGTTCGACTGCCTCGTTGGTTTTGCGGTTTACGTATGCGACAAGCGATCAAGAGATCTCGGGTTCGAATACCGGGTCGGGCCAAATTTTTCTGATAATAAAAATACTCAATAACAGCTCGGAGTTTGGATATTAGGGTTAGAACCCCCGTGCCTCGGAGAGCACGTAAAGCTGTCGGTCTTGCGCCTGATCTCCACCGATCGTGTCGGTTAACCGTCCCATCATGAAACAGAGGGAACAGAGAGTGCACTTGTGTTTGCGCACATACTTGTTCTTCTGCGTAGTTGTATGGTCTTCGTTGAGAATGGGCGCCGTGACCGTTAACGTCTATAGGAGAACATTAATTAATATAAGTTCAGTGACCAACAGCAACCCCCGATTTTTCTTCCTTGTCACATGATTTTTGTACGGAGTTGTGAAATAATTTTGATTTTATTATTATTCAAGATAGCAACAGTTTTTTACAAAGTCAGTTTACTTATACAATATTTACTAGTATAATCCACCACTAATACAAAAATGACAAAGAATTGATTTCAATTTTTTTTTAAACGTAGGTAGTTACGCAGTATACCTTTAACATATACAACTTTTAGACTTTGAACATTACATTTTAAACTAAACATATAAGAATATAAATTGCATTGTGGGATGTAAATATGACTTATCAATCTAATAATGTGGCTCGATCGGAGCACGGGACCGGTTTGTGGGTAGCATAATGGCAAGTAGGTACATAGATATTTACAAATAATAAACACGAGAGTGATTCTTATTAGGCAGCTTTATGGTTAAAAATTCTTATAAGTATAATGTTTTTTTTTCAGGTATTTTTTTAATTGTTTTGTGTAGATGTGTGCGTGTAGAATATTCATGTTATTTATCGCTGATTATATTTGCTTTTATATTAGACACAAATGTGATTTTAGTCTTAATGAATGTTATACAAATGTGCGATTCTGGCTATCACATTATTTTTCCGTATGATGTAGAATGCGATGGGACATTTGGTGATTGCGTGTGCCGGTACGCTGGCCAGGAGTATTGAATCCCACTTTTCAAATCTGTGTGGTACTATGCGATCACATAATAAACAAAATGTTTCTAATTACTTCTGAACAATCATTTTACTGCTTTTTACTTTTGCCAAACTGTAGGACAGTTTGTTGGTAAACGTAGCTCATTATTTTATTAACATGACTTTTCGTATACCAACAATTTGTATACCATTACCTCCTTTACCTGACAGACTGTCTATATACACATACGCTTTTCAACAATTTAGGCATACCAATGTTATATTGAATGTTTTCTAGTAGGTACTTCACCAACCTTGAATTCAACGAACAGGTACTTCAAACTTCCGTTTACCCATCGTTTGAGACTACCCGGTGTTTTTGTAGGTTTATATGCATCCCTCGTACAATGTTTCAATGTCAACAGCACTACTGACTTCTCGTGTACTGGCAGAACCACACAATTGTAATATTTACAAGGCTAATAGGTTCGCATTGCAAGGTTTTTTAAATGACTTATGGATTATATTGTCTATATGATCAGTCATTCTCATTTTTGAGTCAAGCGTGACCCCAAGTCTCGCACCGAGTCGAAACTTTTTATTAGCACATCATTAAGTTATAGTTATAATTTTTAATATGTCTGTTACGACTTAAGGTGATGCACTGGCATTTAGAAATAATCACAGTTGTTTTGTATGTTCTATCGACTTATACGTATATGAATCATCAGGCTTTTTTTGTAGATATACGCAGTCAGAATTATTATAGATTCTTTAAAATAGTTCTTTGTCATCTGCTTACGATTTGTTAATGTGACATAAAATTCAATTACATAGGTACCAATTAAATATACCAAGCAATAATTAACTTTGTTGAGAGGGACCCACACATGCAGGATTGCTCCTCTGAAAAGACCTCGGGTACACAAAAAACCAGTGTTTAAGGACATATTTCTCTTCAACAGCACGCCACGTGGTAAGAGACTCGGCTTCTCGTATCCAGCTCCTAGCAGCTATTTTGCGTAACTTATCAGTCCACCTGCTCTATGGGTGTTGTATAGTGCATTTAAGTAAATTTTTATTATTATGCACTGGTCTGCTGATATAGTGATAGTCTATTTGTATCTAACTGAAATGCGGATTCGATTCTCAACAATTTTTTTGTCAGACCTGGGAATCGAGTCGCAGACCAATAAGGCCTATGTGTGAGATTTGTAAAGAAAGAAATAAACGAAACACTTATTTAGGAATAATAGCTTATGTAAGACATATGAAAAGAAATGGTGTTTAGTTCAGTGTAGTGCAAATATCCTTATTATCATAGAAAAATTACACCCGGATAGAACGAATGAATACCACTAACCCACCTGTCAATAGTTGCAGAATGCCAGCGATATTTTCGAAGAACTGTATTATGAAGGGTGACGTTGATTCGTATTGTCTTGTGTGCTCCATTGGCTTTTATGATGAAGAGGATGTGCTGGCACACATTCAAACCCCTACCCACAAAACCAGCTTGAAAGCTGTTGCCTACTATGAAAAGCTCAAAGATGATTTCATTAAAAAGGTTTGTATAATCGTCATCTTTAACAGCACACTCACTGCCAGTCGTATGGTTCTCTTCTGAAACGAGTATTTGCCAGCCTCACCGACTAAACGGCCAACAGGTTAATATAAGATTAAATTCAAGTTTTTTTTTCTCTTTTCTTTGTCTCTCGTTAGTCGGCTCTTACGACACTGCTATTGTGAAATTCCGTGTTCTTAATCCGTCACACGGATAAGGTACGTATCAATCCGTGGGAGAACCTTGCTCTGCACATTTGAGCCTGCTCGAGAACATTATACCGCGGGCTCAGAAAATAAAATAAATTATTTTTATGAGATGAAGAAATACGCATTGCAAAGAACATACAAGTAAGGAGGTAAGAAAAAGAAGGTAGATTTGGGGATCTAAGCAATAGAGACAAGTCAGGAGGGAACGTAACACTAACTATTTGTTGTAGGGCTTTCATCTGAAATAGCATATAAATATTTATGTCTACTTTTGGATATAACTATGTAGTCTTCATACTTTTAGGTGAACGCTGTTTACTTCTGCGAGCTGTGTAACGAAACGTACACCACAGCGGCTAGAGTGGTTATTCACGTGGCATCAGAAACACACGCTGAAAGAAAAAGGACACAAATAAGGCGGGTCGGGAAGTCAATTGTTTTTCAGAAGAACATTATGATAGAAGAAAGAGCATGGAACGGTCTTGTAGAGGAAACTTGCGTTGCCTGCAATGCCGACTTTGATGATCACTCCACTCATCTATCTGAACCGATGCATATTTTGAATGTAATTAGAAAAACAGTGACAATCGACAGTAACAATAATATCTACAGAAAAGTAAGTAATATCCCCAACTTTGAGATAACTATACATTATTTTTATTCGTGTGTGTGGCGCTCATAGCCCAGTTGCACTCGGTGATTAGAAACAATCATCGAGGGTAAGCAACGATGGCGCGGTTAGTACCTGGATGGGTGACCGCTGGTGGCATGTTACCATGAGCGTCTCCGTGATTCGGAAGTCACGTTAAGCAGTCGGTCCCGGTTGTTATCATACGATAACAGTCGTGAAGCTTAGTTGGAGGCCTTCGGGCGGCTTAAAAACATCCAACGGCAAGATTTACGTAGTCACAACACATTCTTGCCAGTCCCCAAGCCGCACTTGGCCAGCGTGGGGACGTATGGCCCTAACCCTCTCCTGAGAGGAGACCCGAGCCCAGCAGTGGGACATTATGGGTTGTTGTTTAATATAGAAAATGTATGCCGTAGTGGCTTAAATCGCTGTAACCAAATGCCCTAAATGCTGTGGGTTCAAAGCCCCAAGACTACACTCTGTGTGATTCATAATACATCGTTGTACTACCTAAGTCTTGATGTTCTTTGTGTCCGTTCCATGAACGTTCGTAAAGTGCGGCGCGAAAGGGAATTCCTTGTGTGGGACAAGTATCTTTAAACAGTTTTTAATTAAGTCAATTGACTGCCTCTGGGGCGCAGTGGTAGCGAATGCAACTACTGTGCAAGAGGTCTCGGGTTCGATTCCTGAGTCGGACCAAATGTTTGTATGATCTGCAAATATTTGTTTCGGAGTTTGGGTGTTTTCTATGTATAATAAGTATGTATTTACAAAAAAAAGTATATAAGTATTAATATCAGTTATCTAGTACCCATAGTACAAGCTCTGCTTAGTTCGGGACTAGGTGGCGTTGTGTGTTAAAATGTCTGAACATGTTTATCTGAACATATTTATTTATAATTATAAATAAACTATTTTCACATTATGCCAGGTGGAAGGCGGATATCAGTGCTTAACATGTAACACACTTATTTCTGGTAACTTTCTCACGGAACACATGAAGTCAACGGACCATAATAGTGCTATCGTTAAAGGCGACTTGAGTCATTACACTGGCAGTGATGAAATCAAAGCCGGAGGGAGTGTAGAAAAGAAAACTGAAAAAGAGGTCAAAAGTGGTGAGATTGTAAAAGACACTGATATGAGATTAAGTAAGTTAAAGTTTAGTGTATAATGGGCAAGGGAGCCAAAGTTTATTACTTTAAAAAAAATAAGTTTAGTTAAGGTTTTGACGCCACGTGGTTTCCTACTGCGCTGAGTTTTGTGGATTTTTACGACATATGAAAACACTTTGTGTGGTTAATAAGTTATTGCTCAGAATCTGGGTGTGTTTTGCATGTTTCATGCATGTCAATAGTTTCCCACGTCACCTTGGATTGGATGTATCTTTGGATACATCTAATCATCCGAGATGTTGTGGATGTACCTACGTCTAATGCGATATTATCTTTTATAAAAAAAATGATAAGTCGCCAATTTAAGCTCTTTGTCGACTAGATCATAAAAAACATATAAACTTTTTTAAAGTTCTTTTTTTTAAGTTAAAATACTAATTAATAATTTAGTTATTATAACTAATTAGATATCTGAAAAATGTCCATACAGCTATTAAACACACTTATATTGGTCTAGGTACATACATATTGTATACAAACACACATGCATGCTAACTACGTATACTGAATTTTATCTAATGAAAGGACCAAGGTTTTTAAAGAACCAATTTGCCTGCACCCTGCTATTTATAACGTTTCAAACGCAGTGTTGCCAACTCCATACAACCGTACTAAATATAAAATATTTATACATTTAAATAAAGAACACAAATTTCTAACACAAGATGTGACACAAAGAACACCCATTTATTTATACAAAATTGGTTTCAGATGTAAAATGTGCTTATGAAGGTCCACATTCAAGCTCAAGGCCTCTAGTAGTAAAAGATAAGCAGATTTCTCCTAAGTCTATTAGTAAGGAAGTAGAAATCTTCGCGAAGCAACATGGCTTGTCCATTAACGAGTTCAATAATACAGTTCAGTGTACCATATGTCTTACAGAAATTTCTGGAACGCTGAACTGTGTAAAAGAACACGTACTAGGAAAGAATCACAAGAAGAAGTCGTTGAAACAACCATTCACCAGTAAACCTGACAAAAAAACCTATGAAAAAACTAAATTAAACGAATTCATAACAAAAATCCATCGAGATGAAAATACTATAATTATCAATGAACAATTTGTTCTTACAATTGAAGATTTCTTTGGATTTTCAATGTTAACTGACAAACTCTTTTGTGAGTTTTGTCATGTAGATCTGAACCTACCGACTTTCAGTATTCACGTACTGTCTACAGAACATAAAAATAAAATGGACAATAGTTATGTAATTTCTTCACTGGATAGCGAGTTTGTAAGACAGGTAATAAAATAATATTATTTTAATTTATTTAGGCTTTAAAGTAACGTGTATGAAGGTTGAATGCGATCGGAGGGATTGTATCAGGACCGCTTCTCAGAAGACATTGTTACGAATTATTCGTTGCGATAATAGTGAGGTTACCGGAATTAAATACGGCATCATTTATTTACACAGGCAATCGACGACACGGCTACAGTGAAATATGACGTCACAGAGAATATGCCTAAAAATTTTAATAGGCTCAAATATTTTTTTCTACATTCTTTACTGTCTCGACAGTATAATAAACGGGTTATTTTTTAAATTAGTGGTAGTAGTAAGTAGTTTTTTAATTATTTAAACTCAGAAAATATTAAATAAAGGGGGAAAATTAAGGGAGGGAAATTTAAACTTACAAAACGCTTACTATTGGTCGAAACGAAATGTGACGTCGATGGTCACGTCATGGAAATTATCGGAGTTGAAATTCAAACTGTGTTAATAGTGTTTGTGAGAAAAATTACCTTCTTCCACCATTTTTACAGCAATTAAAACTGAAGTATTAGATAACTGAAACACTGAATAGCAAGCAAACACAAAATGACAATGACGTCATTGGCTGGGTCTAAAGCGCGCGCAAAATGGCGGCGTTTGAATAATTCAAATTTAGTCAGTGTGTGTCAGTTGAGTCAGTGTTTGAAATTTCACTTTGAAAATTAGTTTGACTATTTTCAAGCCCATTTACACTTTCTTTCTATGATATAGAGATGTAAATGATAAGATAAAGAAATAAAAAAAAACATGCTTATTCCCTATACGGCTATACGGCTACGGTGAAATATGACGTCAATATGACCAGCGTTTCCGTCAAATTATGCTCGAAATTTGAAAATCAAAATGTGTTTTTATGTCATATGAAGATTCTATGAAATATATATTTTGTTGTTTATTGTTAGAACTACTGAATCTATTTCAGAAAAAAATGCGATACTCTATTACACTCGTACTACCTATCTTCTCTTCTCTACGCATTCTTAAACATGTTTTTACCTTCGGCATCGTTCAAGTTCATGGTTTGTTTTCCAAATTTTGGCGGAGGTTTATACTATTCTAGACTATAATCCATCATTCAGATATGCTTTCAAGATTTGGTAACATAACTTTATACAAATTTTTGCATTAATGAATATATTTGTGACTATTTTTTCAGTATTGTAAAATAAAGAGAATTAAAAGACTACTCGATAAAAGTTTTTAATTTATTAATAAAAAATAATTTCATAATAAAATACTTTTTAGGTGTCGCCTGACTTATACCACTGCGGCTTTTGTGGTAACATGGAGAGTGACTTTGACGACATGATGGACCACCTGAACACAACAGAACACAAGACGCTAAAAATTGAAAATCAAAAGTTGTCACGAACTTCAAATTATGATGTATCCAATGAATATAATAATTTAAAGTCGTTTTTAGCTAGCTTCTTTATTTAACTTCAGCTACCCAATTAGCTTAGCTGGAGTTAATTTTTATTAATATACTTATCTGTTTTTTTTTTAATGGTAAAAGACCTATGATTAAAAAAAAACAGATATTTATTTACTAGATGATATCTATGTCAAATTTGCTAATTTAAACTTTTTTATATTAATTAGGCTGGTTATTCTGTCATACAGGTGCTACCTAGTACAGCAATCAGTCTCCCACACAGATCTTTAGCTTTCTGGAATTTTCTGTGTACATTTTAATTTAACAGATTTATGTAATTTTGTGTGAGAGAAAAAAAAATGATTTGTATTATGTATTTTCATTGATTATTTAACGATTTTATACTGTGATTTGTAATTATTGCATGTTAATTATTGAAAGTCTAATTCAAACGTCAATTATGAAATGTGAATCAAATAAACATAAATACCAACGGTACATACAAATGTGAAATTAATAAAATCTTTTTACTCTAAGGACCTCATTGAACTATGCCGCCCCGGGCCTTTGACAGGGCTAGTCTGCACACCACATGAACCTAACGTCTCAACCCGAAACGGTTCAAAAATGTAACTACCTAAATGGTTTTGCTGTAGGCTGTACTGTGTTTGTTTTATACTGTGATTTGTAATTATTGCATGTTAACTAGATTTTAGTCGAGTATTTAATATTAATTTAGGTTTTTTTATTTGTATGAAAATAAAAGTTAGGTACGTCGCAGATCTGACCATAGTCTATTAAAAATATATTGATTTGAAAGAAATTAACGATGCTCCAAATGTTAATTCAGCGCTAATATCAATTTAAATGATAATTTGTTGGAGAACCGATATCGTGAGAGACACGCTTCGGAGTAAAAGGACCAGCTCGACCGGATTGATACCAAGGCCTCAAAACTGAAAACTGGTGTAAAACAACGACACACAGTTTCACCGAGCGAGCGAGGCCACCCGAGGCCCGTACACCAAATAATCATAGAGATATGTACCCATCTAATTACCGCCAAGAAAGTCTTTAATTTATGTGAACGTAATTCATACATCACGTGGCCATCGAGGTCAGTAAATGTTGACTTAATGAAAAAAGATACCCGTGCCCACTTCGATGGGCGCTAAAAAATGTTGTTACGATTAATTACGATTGTGGTTCGATTAATACTGATTGCTATGGTTTATTGCCTGTTTTCCAAAAGTAGGATTCTATTTTATCTGCTTATTTATGTGTGTATTTGCATGCCAATTATATTTACGAGTTTCAAATGAGTGAATGATATCATTAAAATTGAATTAATTGTGTTTGTTTTATTTTTTCAAAACTTCTCTGTATACTATTTTAGATGTAATGCTAATATTTGGTATATTCCCACCAGAGATAATGTTTAATTGAATGTTTTTTTCGTGCGGATATCCCCTCGGATACCACCGGCTGATGGTTATATCGGACTCTGCCCCTCTGTAGGAACCCTAACATTCTTGTTGAATTTAGAAAAGGGCGCTAGCACTTTATTGTGCTCGCGCCGCCACCCCGTACTGCTTCTGCTAGGTTGACCGGATATCTCACCTGTCACCCTCAAGCTTGCGCTTATGGAGGATAGAGATTGTTCTGCGATTTCCGCCGATTGAGACGTCTGCACTATACCTGGCCCGTTTCTCGGGCCTGGCAGACAGGGAGGGTTCTAAAACTATCCCGGTCCCGCTCCATCATCACCTTCGCAAGCATAACGTGCTCGCAGAATGAGACGGCAGAGTTCCACGCGCTCTCGCTTTCAACATTGCTGCAATCATGTTATCGAGCGAGAGAACCCCCACTCAGATAGCCGAGGTCACACGTCAGCAGAATGTCTGACCCTGGTACTTATTAATGGAGAAGTGACATTTCAAGAATTGACTGTTATCAATTATACATCCTTAATAAAACACAAACTACGTGAAAAGGCTTACTACACTGTTTTGGATAATTTGTATGACAAACTTGCTTGGGATTGATGATACTAACTCCAGAATTTACGTGTTTTGTATCTGAAAATGATAGACATTTTAATTTTTTGTTGTATTTTATCTTTTCAATTAGTTTGTACAAATTGAATTTCTTTTGTATATGTAAATATGAGTTTAGTAATATAAGTTGGCTTGTAATATAAGTTCATATGGTTTTGAGCGTTTCCCCGGCCTACCCAAATGCCCTGCTGGCGGTCAAGTCGTATATATTGACTAAAGAGGATTCCGTTTAATAGTTAACATTTGACAATTCATCAAAATTCAACAACGTAACGGCGAGCATAAAATAATTTATTTTTTGTTTTGTTAGAAGACAATTGCTTAATTTACGATTACATATTTATTGTAATAATAACCAATACGAGTAATTTTACGATTTGCTTTCACTACAAAACCATTCTAAACATAATAAATAATTTCTGATCTAAAGAACTGAACGTCTTTACAATGTTGCGTCAGTTAACCCTTTTTCTTTTTAAACCCTAGATCTTAGATGTTACTCTAGAAATCAAAAGCTGATAAGTAGATTCGAAAGCAATGATTACTTGTAAAGAAATATCACTATAAATTAATAACCACATTGTGATTATAATAAAACAATTATATTTATTATTCTTTATTATGTCAGGAAACAATGATCATGGTAATCAACGACGGCGCAATTAGTACCTGGATAGGTGACCGCTGGTGGCATGTTTCCATCAGCGTCTCCGTGATTCGGAGGTCACGATAATAGTCGTGAAGCTTAGTTGGAGGCCTTCGGGCGGCTTAACATCCAACGGCAAGATTTACGTAGCCACAACGTATTCTTGCCAGTCCCCAACCCGCACTTGGCCAGCGTGGGGACGTATGGCCTTAACCCTCTCCTGAGAGGAGACCCGAGCCCAGCAGTGGGACATTATGGGCTGTTGATGGTTATGTCACGCGGGATCAGCTTCTCAAGGTTTTATTCCAGACTGCCTCCTCATATTCGCCTCTAAAACTACAAATGATTACCATAAGGAAATGAACTTTGAGGTTTTTAAAAGCTGCTAGTCAGCTTAGAAAACCAATCAAAAGTTATAATGGACAATGCACCGTATCATTCTATACAGGTCGATAAACCACCAACTCGAGCAAATAAAAAGCAGGAAATTGTCTCGTGGCTGGTAAGAAATGGTGTGGATGCAAGTTCAACTTTATTAAAAGATGAGTTGTTAAATCTGGCAAAAACAAATAACCCGTCCAAGCTCCGCTTTGTAATCGATGAACTAGCACTAAAGCATGGACACAAAGTTATTCGATTCCCTCCCTACCATTGCCAGTATAACGCCATCGAGCTTATTTGGGCATAAATAAAGGGTCATGCAGTGCGGAACAATACTGAACCATCCTCCAGTACTGCCAAAATAATGACTCTGCTACAAACTGCGTGTGCAGTCACTACAGAAGACTGGAGAAAAGCCGTAGAGAAAACAAAGAACTACACGGTTGGCCTAGTGGTTTCTGTGGTCGCCATACTGGTTCCTACTGCACCAAGTGTTATGGGTTCAAATCCTACATGGGACAACACTTTGTGTGATCCATAAATTGTTGTTCTAAGTCTGGGTGCACTTTGTGTCCGTTTCATGTAATTTGTATTATATCATGTGATTGTAAAGATCCCCGTGACACATGAATGTATATTCCTAACGCGGGAGCTGTCTTCTTTTTAAAAAAAAAGAATATAATTTTACAAGACTTTGAATGAGGTGTGAGAATAGACAATATTATTGAAAAGGAATTAAATCGGAATTATGGAGGAACTCCAAAAACTGCGACGCTAAATTATCTTTCTTCTTTGCTGGTCCCTGAATGTTCTCCATTCCTTTTCAATCAATTTGCTGCATGTGATGTAAAGAAGAGCATAATGTCAATAGCCTCTAATGCGATCGGAAACGACGGCGTCAGCCGTAATATAGTTCTTCCTATCTTCGAAGAAATCCTACCTATAATTTGCCATATTCTCAATTACTCCATATCCATCAACACTTTTCCATCTGCATGGAAAATGGCTAAAATTATTCCTCTCCCCAAGAAATGTAATCCGTCCTCCATCTCAGATTACCGTCCCATATCTATCCTTCCTTTTTTCTCTAAAGTTCTTGAGCGTCTTATTTATACGCAAATGAGTTCATTTCTTTCGAAAAACTGTTTCCTTAATTGTTTCCAGTCAGGTTTCCGTCCAGGCCATAGCACTACCACAGCTCTAGTCCATATTACGGATGACGTTAGGTCGGGGATGGACGAGGGTAAGCTAACGGTCTTAGCTTTGCTAGACTTTAGCAACGCGTTCAACACCGTTGATTTTGATGTTTTGTTGGGCATACTGTGCTCTCTTAACATATCTCCATCGGCAATTGACTGGTTTCGTAGCTACCTGTATGGTCGCCAGCAGTGTACTTATATTGAAAATGTTCACTCCTCTTGGCGCACAACATCTGCAGGTGTACCTCAGGGCGGCGTGCTATCTCCTTTACTTTTCGCAGTTTTTATTAACTCAATCACAAATCAATTACTTTTTTCCTACCATCTTTATGCAGATGTCCTCCAAATTTATTCACAAGCTACTCCAGATAATTTAACTCAAGCGGTGGACGACATTAATCGAGACTTAATTCAAATTTGCAACTGGAGTAGGGAGCATGGACTAAACATAAACCCAACCAAAACACAAGTCATGATAGTGGGTAGTTCCAGGCTGCACTGCAAAGTTAACTTTCACCAGATACCAGTTGTGTGTTGCAGCGGTACGGCTGTTCCATATAGTGATAAGGTGAAAAACTTGGGAATCTGTATGGATAAGTACCTCTCCTGGAACTCTCAGATCGGGGAGGTCAGTCGCAAACTATTTGCTGCAGCAGGATCGCTGCGAAGGCTACGGAATTTCCTGCCAACTAATACTAAACTTGCGCTCGCACAATCACTTCTACTCCCCATCCTTGACTATGGCGATGTCAGCTATCTGGACCTCACCGAAGACCAATTGAATAAACTTGAGCGACTTCAAAACTTATGCATTAGATTCATATTTGGATTACGTAAATATGATCATATCTCAGAGTTTCGTTCTAAACTCAAGTGGCTACCAATACGCTTTCGCCGGAATCTGCATATTCTTACTCTTTTATACAGTGTTCTGTTTCATCCTCACACACCCCCGTATCTTAAAGAACGTTTTCAATTCTTAAAAAGTACACATTGCAGAGACCTGAGGTCATCGGAGAATTTTAAACTGAAAATGCCAGCACATACCACTCAGTTTGCAGACAAGTCTTTTACTGTGCAAGCGGTAAGGCTTTGGAACAACTTGCCAGATAATATCCGACGAGCAAAAACCTTGGATATGTTCAAAAAGCTAGTGAAGGATTACTATTTATCATTGTGAATAATTTTTGAATAAATTTCATGTTTTATGTATATTGGTCCGTATGTGTATGCATACTCTGTGTGTATGTATTTGTGTAGGTATAAGTATGTTTGTGTAATGGGAATAGTGTTTAACATTTGTATATGGATCGCTACTATTTCTTTTTGTTTTTTTGTATATTTTATGTGTTCCCTGTATGTAACCTACCATAAATTTCAAAATTTTGAAACACTCATATCCGTGTTATGGTTGTCTGGAAGAAATCGCCGAGAGCGATAAGACCGCAATTTGTTATACATACTTTGTGACTGTTCCTATTGTACCGTTTCTTACTATGTGTATACAATAAAGACAAATAAATAAAAAAAAAAATAAAAAAAAAATCTTATTTCTGAGTGCTGACAGCAGTGATGAAGATGACAACACTAATAACAGTTCTGATAGTTCAAGTGAATAAATGCATTTTTTTGTTCAATTATGTACTTGTCTTATTTTGCTCCTTAAATTTACGAAAGAATAAATAATAACGGGACAGGGATAAGCCTGATGATTTCTAAAATTTACATATGTTTCAAGTCCGTATCGGTTCATTCGCTTTAATCGATATTTTTAAGCGATCACCTCATTGTGAAGATTAAACTGACAGACGTCAAAAGTTACCTATTAAAATGACTATAATACTAGTTAGGTTCGTATCCCGTCTGTATGGACGGGTGTTGGAGCGCCTACGTTAAATGTGCTAGCAACGTGTTGAAGCTTTGAATGTTTAAGGCTCATCTTATTAATTAGTACTCTGTCTATAATTTATTGTCAATATTGAAGTTCATTACAAAAGCTCACAGCAAACAGTTTACACGCCTGCCTTTTAAGTCCTGAATTCCTATTGATCGTCCTATACAACGGGCCTACTCAAAATAAGGTTTTCAAAAAACCAACCCAGATCCTATATTGCACTTGCAAAGCTTTCTATTTAATCAGTGTTCACGGGCTTAAAAAAAGATACCTCTATAGTCTGTTGCGCCATTTCTCCCCGAGTGAGTCCCAGAAAATGCCGGCAACTTCTAGCTGTAAAGTACGATGGGAAAAAAAAATCTGTAAAGATTATGCTACAAAATTAAATGTAATTTAACCTGTGAATAAAATAGTGAATAGTATTAGTATTAAGTTTAGTTTTAATTATAACTTCTTATACATTTCATATACTACTGTTTGTCTTGCCGTATTGAATAAAAAATATTTTTTATCTGTTTGTTAGAAGATTTAGACGATTGTTAGGATTTATTCATATATATACATGTTTAAATATATACTACAACAAATCGATTGCTTAGCTAGTTGTTTAAACATAGCGCGAGCACTCGGACCCAGTGGCGGACTAAGGGGAATGCGGAAGGGCGGTACGCCCCGGGCCTCTGGTCCTAGAGCCCTCCAATTGACTGCAAGTTCCCTTGAGCCTTATGAGGAAGTTTGGGGTTGGAGGCCCCGTACACAAATAAGTACAGCCCTTACCTTTAGTTAACATTGTTTAAATTAAAATTACTTTTACTGCCTTACCTATCGAATGTCCACTTTCGTAGTTTTTTCTTTCATCACCTTTAAACACTACAGCCATCTATATTGTAAACGCGGTACTAATATTATCTTATATTAAGTCGGGGAATCCCCGTACGAATGATCAAGTGTATTTTTTTACTCCCGTACACACCCTTTCTTTTAAGATTAATTTAATTTCGTAATCACAGTTAGTAATAAAGCTGGTTTATTATTAGTAATGGTGTTTTTGTTTTTGTTGTAGAGTATGAACAAAATACTTTAATTTTTACATTTGAAGAAACAATAAGTAATATCCTAAAATAAAAAAATATTTTTTTTTTTAGGTTACCTCCCCTACGTGTGTACATGCAAAGTTTTTTTTGTGTATTGCTTGCATATAATAAGGTTTTTTTTCTAAATTCTATTACGTGTCTTTTTTAAAAAAAACGTCTTTTATTTTCCTAACTGTTCATGAAAGTCTAATTCAAACGTCAATTATGAAATGTAAATCAAATAAACATAGATACCAACGGTACATACAAATGTGAAATTAATAAAATCTTTTTACTCTAAGGACCTCATTGAACTATGCCGCCCCGGGCCTTTGACAGGGCTAGTCTGCACACCACATGAACCTAACGTCTCAACCCGAAACGGTTCAAAAATGTAACTACCTAAAAGGTTTTGCTGTAGGCTGTACTTGGAAGATGAGATGGCGCAAGAAATTTGGGAACCCCAAGACCACTCAAATGAACTGGTAGGGATGCTTGGGACCAGGCTCGATCGTTTAAGCCACATTCAAAACTTTGGTGTGCCCGTTTTCTATAATTTTGTCAACTTTTTCTAAAATCGATGAATATTTCCAAAAGGGCGATAACCGAAGCACCTGTGTAAAATTAGGTATAAAAAGACAATATTTTTTTTTTTATTGTGTCCTCTTCGAAATTCTGAAAACCATCATCTAAGACCGAAGACCCAAGAAGGCCAAGAGACATTTTAAATAAATTGTAATGTTAGGTGGCAGTGAATTATTATTTTGTATAGAACTAAGTGGCGTGCAATTGGAGAGGCCTATGATGATGATGATGATGATGATAGTCGAGAGTCTGTCTGTGTTATCATAAATAAAAAAATCGCATTTGTCAGAGTTGAGTTCTAAACAAAAAGATTTAAATTTCACTTTTAATAAAAGATAAATCTTCTAACTGTATATACTTCCCCTCCTAAAGTTACATTATCTAAAATTCAGATTTTATTTGCTCTATAATGAGATGTATTGCTAAACTGAAGATAACTGGACCCAGTGGATCAATCTGTTGATATCCGACGGCAGAGTCTAAAAAATTGTCCAAAGACATTAATTTTGTTGGATATCTATAACATTGCCAAGGAAAATTTAACATTTTATAGGTTTTAATTTTGGCCCATATCAATAAAATGTCCCTATTTATAGAATTAAAAGCATTCCTTAGGTCAAATAATTAAATAAAGCCCTATTATAATGCTAGCAACATAAGTCCTCCAATGCTGGGCTCGCTGTAGGTCAGGTACGCTGACTGTTAAGATCGTGCTGTGAATAGCCAGCTTTACAGTATCTTCTATAATTCTTTATGGTACGGAATATACCTTTACTGGCTCATATTAAATGTTTTTTTTTTACCGTTCATTTGCCATCGAGCAGCTCTCAAGTTTAGTCGAGATTAAGACAGTGGTTTTTTTAGAGTAATTTGAACTTAAAGTTCCTAAATAGCCTAACTTAAATTAGCAGCCGCAAAGATATTCTTGGGTAAGTACCCCTATCTTTTATATGGTGGCAAAACATAGGTTACAGATACGTTAAAGGTTTTGTTGTAATATTTAACTTTGAAGTATGAAACAAATTACCACAGTAACACTGTTTAACATTGCCAACTCAAATTAGTGACTATCGAAAATATGTATATTATTGTAAGAGGTTGATATGTAAATCAGCCTTGAAGCCATAAAAAACAATTAATTAAAATAATTCAAGCCATNATCTAATTACAACAATGATTACTTCTATGAATTAATGCGCTGCATTTGAACTCATTGTACCGTATAAAAATAATGTTGTTTTTGAAACCAATATGGCGCACGTAACCATTTTAAATAAGGAATGTTTATATAATTTTATGGGCAAGTTTCATCAATTACTTTTAAGGTTTCAAATAATATCGAATACTATTAAACATGCAGATATAAGTTGATCAGTCATTAAAGTAGTGAAACTAGCCATAGGTAACATTAACAATATTTTTTTTTATAAGGAATTGAACAACATCTTGTTCATGTTCAATGTATATAGTAAGAATAGTTCTAGTATTATACAGTAAAATGTGAACAATCAAAACGGTCGAAATTCGATCGACTTAGATCTATATTTGAATTTAAAATACGCCTAAGCTAAAGGATTTATTTTAGTTGCCTTATTGTCTATTTTACGTAGGTACTATTCTGATACACTATTTCGAACGAATGTTCTAGACAATTACAGATTTCGGTTTCACAAGTTTCTCATAAAGACAGATATGTCAGATAACCAAATATAAATATCAGTAACTGTCTGTTATTATATTATATCGTAGATAACTATCTGAACGTTTATCAGAAACTGACAAAACTGTATCTTAGATATGATTATCGATAGCCGAACAAAAACCAATATGGCCGCTTAGTGTAAATAACTAAAACGAGTTTAGGAACGGCGGCTGTATAAGCTAAAGGTGCGTAATTAAACAAACTGCAAGTAATTAGAAGCAGTCAGTTTGTTTTATTACACAATTTCTTATAATGTTCTGACCGAATAATAATTAAAATAATTGGTGGACAGTCGGCAGTCTGCCTAGCTAAGTTGCATTTCTACAACAGTAAACGCGCTTTCTACGCTAATTAGGTCACTGGGATGCCTTAAACTTAAAACAAAAAAGCTATAGAATTCTTTTTAAAAACTAAAAAAAATAAGATAAATACTCCAAACTAAAGTAGGCACAAAATCACATAACTTTATCTCAAGTTTCAAACCAACAAAAAATCATTCTCTATTGATAAAAAATATCCCCCCCAGGTGGTTTTAAGCATGACTCAGAAAAAATATTTAGTGCGAAAATCATAAAAATAGTTATAATAAATAGGCATGATGATGATAGTAAACAAGACCCACTAAAATTATGTATTTATCTGATGAAATGGAGTTCATAGAGTACAAAAATCGTATTTATTTTCATATTTAGAACGAGATTAAAAGTTAATTATCGAACATAAAACTACAAAATACAGCAAGCCGCCATCTTAAGTTGAACACTTTCAGTTCAATCGGAGCGAGTTACGTCACTTGCGTATAAAGCTTACTTTGTTCTGGTATAATCGAGGCTCAATATACCTTTTTTAAGAACTGTAAATGACACCGGTTGACAAATAGCACTGTAGCGTCTTACATTAAAAAAAAACTTTATTTTTTTGTTGAAATATAACAGTTTTTGACAATAGGAGATACTTCTGAAAATCATAAAACAATTTTTCAAAATTAGTCATCATGTTAAGTCTAATCAGGAATTGATTAAAACATAATTTCGTGACAGGCATCAATCTATCTTCGCCATTGATTTTCGCAGTCCACGCATCCTTATCGCTCTCACGTCAAAATTAGCTTACTCTCTCTTTCTTCGTTCGTATTCGAGTTTTGACTTTATGCACGCTCGCTGATAACAAATGCGCTTTTTTATGCAATATCATTTGTCCGTATATATAAAAAAATGTTTTTATGAGATGTTTCTAACACAAAATCAAGCTATTAATTTCCACTTTAGTTGAACCATCATTTTACAGACTTTTCGTACTATGATAGGCCATAGTAGGATTAAATTTGAGAACCCGTATTGACCTCTTTGTAGTAATTGTTCTATAGTTTGAGGATTAACATTAGCTTTTGTCTGGGATTCCGCCGGCGTTAATATCTGTTATCGCGGTAAAGAGTAATACTGAATACTACTCTATGATAATGTAGCTAGGAATGATTTTTTTTAAGTCGGTTTTGTTGTTCATACGTTAAAGTCTTACAAACTTTCATTCCGTTAAAATTATTAGTTAATATGTATGTTTGTATAGGATATGAATCTGTGTATAGTGTACATACAAATAAAGGTAATAAAACCATGTTAAATATGTTCATTATCAAGCGCATATACATACCTATAGCGCACGATGCGGCGCAGGGACGCAGCGGTTTTGAGTGCTGCCCGCAGCTACATGAATGGAATCTGTGTACTAAAGGGCGCTAGAGGAATGATTGCACACGGGCGCTCCTCTGCTAATGATATCGAATAGGATGGATGTCCGATAAATTCAATAAAATTACTTAAAATATATTATGATCTCTGTGGCACATGGCAACGAAACCGACAAAGCAACTTGTAAAAAGTGGTTTTATTTTGTACTGGCAGACCGCCCCGGCTTCACACGGAGTTTTCATACCCAACTTTTTTGCAAATTAATATATCTAGTCTATGTTACTCGTGGATGATTGAGCTTGCTAATGGTGAAAGAATTTTTCAAATCGGTACAGTACTTTCGGAGCCTATTCAATCCAAACAAACAATTCAATCTTTTTTTTATATAATATTAGTATAGATAACCTTTACTTTCATTTATTACGAGCTAGTTTTATAGTAAACAAAAACTAAAACAAATCACACCTAAAATGTTCTAAAATGACACTTGTAACAATAGGGAATATGCATAAAATTTTTATTTGTCTCATATATTTTTTCTAGATTCTTTATTATCTTTACAAGATACTTAAAATGTATTTTTTATTTAGTGGTTATTTAAACTTGCAAAATATTAAATAAAAAGTGGAAAATTTAGGAAATGAAATTCCAACTTACAAAACGCACGTCATCAAAATTATCGGAGTCGAAAATCAAACTGTGTGTTGGTTGTGTTTGTAAGAAAAATTTGCTTCTTTCACAATTTTTATAAGCAAATAAAACTGTTAATAAGTATTAAGTAACTGAAACACTAAATAGTAAACAAACACAACATGACAACGTCGTCAGTGGCCGTGTCAAAGCGCGCGCAAAACGGCGGTGTTTGAATAGATTAAATTTTGTCAGTGTTTTAATTTTCACTTTGAAAATTAGTTTGACTATTTTCAGACCTATTTATATATATTTATTTCCTATTATATAGAGACGTAAATGAACGGATTAAGAAATAAACAAAAACCATGCATATTCCGTATTGACAGAGAGATCAAGCTATATATATATATTATTAGAGTTTTGAAACGTCAAAACACAAAATACTACATTGTGACAATAATTGAGGTTGTAGTTTAAAATCTTATGAACACAATACCTGCCGGTGAAATGTTTTTTTTTTCGACAAAAAGAAAACTTCCGTAGTAGGAATATTCCTGTTTCGCGTATCCAATCACAATAATTAAGTTGTGGCGACTTCCACATACAGCGTCAACATAAATATATGACAACGCCATCCACTGAAGATACACTGAACTACGGAGTAACGTAGTGCACGAAGAAGCTACCAATCCTGCATCGCGCAATAGAAGTTCTCGCGCCGATTAACATATATACAACTTCCCAACATCAATCGTTGGGCAGTGGCCCGCCAGGCATGATCACCTCGCCTGGTCGGAGGATCCTCCCTTTGTGTTTGAGGGACATGACACCCGTTCCTCCACAGTGGTGACCCCGACGTGATTGGAAGCAGCCTTCAATACAGCAGAGCAGCAGCGCCACCATCATGTTCACTCCCACAGCAAGTCCCACAGCAAGCCAGCCAGCAACCTCGGCCTCAACAGGGATACACCACATGCAGGAAGCGATCGCTCCAGCCTGGTTTACCCCTACGACCTCACCGCAGCACCGCGCACCGCATGCGATCCCGACTCACTGGGATCAGCGGACTTCAGCCCCGACTCACTGGGACTAGCGGCATTCAGTTCCGACTCACTGGAACTTGCGTTATTCTGTTCCGACTCACTGAGGACCTCACCGCAGCACCGCGCACCGCATGCGATCCCGACTCACTGGGATCAGCGGACTTCAGCCCCGACTCACACTGGGACTAGCAGCATTCAGTTCCGACTCACTCCTGGCACTGGCAAGCTCCGCAACAGAGCACAGACAGCTGACTCATCCAGATATCGACCTCCGGTCTTGGAGGGGAGTGATGTGGCGACTTCCACATACAGCGTCAACATAAATATATGACAACGCCATCCACTGAAGATACACTGAACTACGGAGTAACGTAGTGCACGAAGAAGCTACCAATCCTGCATCGCGCAATAGAAGTTCTCGCGCCGATTAACATATATACAACTTCCCAACATCAACCGTTGGGCAGTGGCCCGCCAGGCATGATCACCTCGCCTGGTCGGAGGATCCTCCCTTTGTGTTTGAGGGACATGACACCCGTTCCTCCACAAAGTCACTAAAAGCGTCAGAAGTGAAGTTTTAAACCACAATTACATCCGTGTAATTATTTTTTACTGCCTATTGTATATGTATTCAGAATTTCATACGTATGTCCAGGCTTTAATCAGTTTTTTCAAAAGCCAGCCTTTCTATTCTACCAATATTATATACGCGAAAGTTTGTAACTTTGAATGGATGTTTGTTACGCTTGCACGTATAAACTACAGAATGGATTTTAATGAAACTTAACAATAATATAGCTTATACATCAGAATAACGTATAGGCTACTATTATTAAAGATATCACATAAAATATTTGTTCCTTCAAACGTTGCGGTTCTAGTATTTAGGTAATTTGAATGTCGCAAACGGCTTCAATGATTTTCATGAAATTTTGTATTATTTCGGGAGCGATAAATCGATGTAGTTAGGATTCATTTTTAGAAAAATTTGGTGGGTCCTAATAGTAATATGTATACTACACAGCCAATATACAATAAAAGTTTGTCTTTGTAACAGTGCTACATAGTAATATAATACTTACTACTGAAAATAATTGCTAAGTTGACCAGCGGAAGGTAGTTACGATAACAATAGTTCTGTTCGCAGTAATTTTAGTGTGTTTATCGAGGTCGTTGATAAGCGCACTCAACTACCAGTACTAATGCTATGTTTACACGCCTGCGAGGACTTGGCAGTCGCTCACAAACTACAAACGCTGGCGCATGCTTCCTTTGATGTGTGTCCAAAACTTCTTGTTTTACGTGTGGAAACCCCCTCGGTCCTTCGAACCACCGGGGTTTACGGCGTGACGGTATGTCGGAATCGAACCGACTAAAACCACACGGTGTACCACTCTGCGTCTGAGACGGGAGGGGTCCGGGATCCCTTTCTTACGCCATCCAGCTGCATCGAGGTCTCCACGTTGTTAAGGAAGACCTCGAAGTCGCTCAAACTCCGGTTGGGGGAGTAATAAACACCGTAAACGGTGATCCCCCCCCACTCGGCGGCAAAATATCCATTGCCCTTGTCTTTAAGCGACAAGGGCGGGGAACGAGCCGCCGTGGAACCGACGACAGCCACGGAGCCGTCCCAGTCACCCATCCAATTTGGACGGGGAGGGACGTAATAGGGCTCCGCGACTACGGCAACACCGATCGACCCATGGTTTGCAGATATGTGCCAAATCTACTGGTATCTGACCGACAGCCGAAGGTAATGGATTCTATTCTCTATAACACCTTTTTTAACAACCTGGGAATAGAACCCGAAATCTCTTCGCCGACAGTCGCAGACGCTAACCGCCAACGAGCCTTGTGTGTAAGATAGGTCAAGTAAGAAAAAAAAAATTGCGAATGATTGGTAACTTATGCAACAAACATGGGAAGAAATGGTCATTATTATTATTATTTATAGTTCAGCGTAGTGCAAATATCCT
>PKRV01000385.1:0-18843 GCA_003709505.1 Hyphantria cunea
TCTCAAGAGAATGTCTAAAACATTTAAGATACAAAGTAAAATCTGTTAATACAAGATTTTATAAAAAAATATAAGAAGTTTATAAAAATACTCAGAGAAAAGCTATCACTACCAATTAGAGCTCTTATCTTATCGAGTTTTGCTATGAGAGGTAAGGTAATAAATGGCCTAGTTGGCCTCGCCTTTCCTCATTGATCGCCTGAAGCTTTTTTTTTTAATTTGTAGTAGCTTCTGCTTGACGGCGGGTTTATAAGCAATAGTTTTATTAGTGACCAAACAAGATATTTTCTCTTGTATAAATATTTTTGAAACAAAATAAAAACATTAGTGGTCATAATCACTAATTTAATGAAAATCATTCATGAAGACATAGAAAACATCTTAGCAATTTTAAAATATTTCTATTTTTTAAACTACAATTATGTTTATAACAATAAGTAATATATATTTTGTTTATATACTATAACGGTTTTCAGTATATTTCATTTTATAGAGGAACGGGTGTCATGTCCTCCAACACAAAGGGAGGATCCTCCGACCAGGCGAAGTGATCATGCCTGGCGGGCCACTGCCCAACGGTTGATGTTGGCAAGTTGTATATAGGCTAATCGGCACGAGAAATTCTATTGCGCGATTCAGGATTGGTAGTTTCCTCGTTTCCTTCGCTACTCTGTACTTCGACGTATTTCCGGTAGATATTGAGGCGCTGTAGTGGGTTTCTGTTTTGTGTTGTATGTTGAAATCGCCACAATTTTATTAGCCTGAAACTCTAAAATTAATTTAACTCAAGCCGATTGCAAAAGAATTTGTAATATTTATTCAAAATTAATAAGCCTTATTCAAAATATGGTTAAATAATAATAAGAAGATGTAAACCACTTAACAGGTAAGCAAGATTATTTTTCTGCAAATATTTTTTAATATTATAATTAAAAGTGACTAACGTATACAGAAAAAAGTGTGATTATAATTAATATATATATTCTGTGTTTGGTTATGCTATGGCGCTAGCATGACTAAGAATGTTCGGATCAATAGTTTTTGCGCTGAATTATTGATGGAATACCTTTTTAAATACGAGTGATAATTTTTGTAGTAAAGACGTGCTAAAATTTGTTGTCCAAATATTTGATAATACAATTATACCAAGTTTTCACAGGAAGTGGCAACGGCATAATCGTTCCGCCTCAAAGCATCACCTTAAAGCTTCACATTAAAAATTATTTCTCTGAATAAGAAATCTTTTCAAAGTGAAATTATAAAAGCGAACGGGGAAAGCAATGAAATGAAAAATTGAATGTAATTTGAATGATTTAGTACGTTTCATTTTAGACAAGCAATTCAGGGGATCGTAAAATTATACTCCTTACAAATGCAATTAAGAATCAGCGTTTGGCATAATTAAAACATTATGTTTCAACGAATGTACTTACAAATCGGGTCATTAATCGATATGTTATGGTGGTTCAGTTCCAATAGCTGTATTAAATTTGTATTAAATTGTCGCTATTCAATTAACAAAACAAAACAAGACTAAAAATGATTGCTCTAACAGATCTCAACAGAGACATACTAGTTGAACTATTAAGAATAAAAATTATGGGCATTTTCCAAATCTTCAATTTGATTGTAATGTCACATATTATAGGAAATTTCTACATTACTGCATACGCAAGTTCAGAACGCAGTAAACACGACAACAATATGCTTTGGTGTCGTGCGTGTGGAGTTCACGTGGCAGATATCACTAATTCGGTCAATATAGTAAGCCCGGGAGCTATTAAAGTAGAGACCAGGAATATGTTGGGAAGAAATATCACAGTGCAAAATCTGGTCAACCCATACAAGTCCATTTTTGAAGTTTTAACTACTCATAGAGCGAGTTGTGAGGATGTTGGGCAAAATCACCGAGCTGATTCGTGGTTTCCTGGATATACATGGCGAGTTTGTACATGTCCTCATTGTTCTAACCAACTTGGGTGGACATTTGAAAAAATACTGACCAATGATCTGGAAGATAATAATAACAAAGCACCATTCCATGGATTGATGTTATCAGCTTTGCTCGCGATAAATAACGATTCTTTTAATATGGCCGAATTGACAACACTATATCCAAAGTGAGTTTTATTATTTTACTATTTGATTTTACTCATTGAAAAAATTGGAGCTTTTTCTCTCTCTCGTTCTACTCTTCGAAACACGCAGAGACAGTAGTCATTCATACATTCAGGAACTTTCATCTTCCCCTTTCCCTCTATAGTCCAGGCATGTTAGTCTGGTATACTTCGGGTAGGTCTAATTTGTGAATTTCTTTCCTTATTGGCGTCAGATTCTTCTACCTAAGTTGTGCAAGTGGATATATTATTATTATTATAACCTCAAATTCCAATTTTACTTAATAACTTGTTACTGTTTGACTAAATGAATGTAATTTCAATTTTGTGCATTGTTATTCATATCAATATAATTAGCTTTGATATACACACGGATGAAATGTTGTTAGTAAATGTCATGTATATCGGTTATCACGACAAAAATAACCTATGTCCGTCTCCAAATTCATCCATATTGATTCAGTAGTTTGGCCATAAAACCTAAAATTTTAAACAAACTCTAAAACAAACCCGTCTGCAGCATGGTATATTAGCCCACAACATTGTTTCTAAGGAAAGGCCTATTTTTAGATTGTTAAAAGCTGTTGATGTGATTTATCATCTATAACCCATAATGTCCGAATGCTGGGCTCGGGTTTCCTCTCAGGAGAGGGTTCAGGCCATACGTCCCAACGCTGGCCGAATGCGGGTTGGGGACTGGCAAGACTACGTTGTGGCTACGTAATCTCGCCATTGGATGTTTTTAAGCCGCCCAAAGGCCTCCAACTAAACTTCACAACTGTTATTCTAAGATTCCCGATTCTTATGTTAAAATAACAGTGAACGACTGCTTATAATGCTGCTTAAAATGACCTCCGATGACGTAAATATACAATAAAATGTTCGACCAATTAATTTGATCATTATTAACCTTTCTAATACCCAGGTCTATAAATTCGTCTAGCACATCGCAACAAGCAATCGTTCCCAGAGCTAGTGAAGATGTGTTGAAACTATCTACTACTGCCCCTCAAGATGATACGATTGAAATACTCTTAAAAGACTCTAAACGTACGGTTGCTCCAGGCAAAATAGTTGTGCTGAAAAAGAGTTCTCGTAATGTCACAGGCAGGAACGCAAGTACCGGTACTAGAACCCAGTCTACCAGTTCGACTCCCAGAGATTTACTCTAAAAGTTACACAAATGAAAATAATTACTTTTATGTTTTTTTGGGTGTTAGGTTTTTCGTTTGAGAATAAAGAAAAATATTTTCAAACGTTGTTTAAATGCGAAGAATTGTTTTCTATTACAAAAGCACAAAGTCCAAGATGTGAGCTTATGTTCCTTGAAAATATATTAATCTTAAAAATAAATAAACGCACAAGGTCAAACGCAATTTTTTTGTACTATGTCTGTTCCACAGTAGCGACTAAACTAATTAACCAATTTTGATGAATGAAGTCTCAAAAGATTCTTATGTAGTTGAGTTGTTTGTCTTTTTACGTAGTCGAGTTCTAAACTTTTGCAAACACAAAAAATCTGAGTCCTGCGATAAGAATCAATTACATCCTGTAAAGAAAATTACCAAGAACTGCCAGAAATTCTTAGCTGTCGATAAAATAGCAGATACTTTCTAAATGAATATTTTTCATTTCAGACATTATTAGTTTTTAAATTGAGGAGAATCACGATATCTATTTTATTAAAAGACTTGCTCAGCAGTTTCAAGCGCGAGGTCGCAGTAGTACTGTTTCTTCAGTGTTGCAAAATTCTCGAAAGTGTGGTACTGCAACAACTTTTCGACAACCTCCGTAGGGATGGTACCCAAAAGTAATGGCACGCTGACTGCATGATCCTGCGAACTGATGATATGGATAGATGATATTGCAGATTTTTCTACCAGGATATGCTGCTGTGCCACTTCTGTAGATAGTTTTTATAGCGATAATGACATTTTCCGCGCTAGATCTGTTAAGATGTTCTTTTTTTAACTGTAACTCCATTTTTAGGAAATACATAACATAGTACCTAGATGGACCGAGCTTTGCCCGATCTAATTTAGCCAATAATAAGTTTAGTGGCGCTCTCTCTTGGTACGCCCTGGTATTATTTATTCCGCACCGATAACAGTGCAAGGGATCTTATTTCAGTATAGTTTAATGTCGTTCACTCCAGTTGCAATAGATGGCGCTAGATGGACATTGATTATCGATAAAGTTGATTGTTGAAAATACAAATAAAGCGACATGTTCTAAAAATTAATCCTAGTTAGATCTATTTATCGCCCCCAAAATACCCTGTGTACAAAATTTCATGAAAATCGTTGGAGACATTTCGGAGATATATATATATATATATATATATATATACATATATATATATATGCAAATTAAAAGAATTGCATTACTCGTTTAAGGGTAAAAGTTTAAATATTTTAAGATTACACAAATATTTGGTCCGACCCGGCAATCGACATTAAGACCTCAAGAATATCAGTTGCATGTACTACTACGACTACTACGATGCCACCGAGGCAGTAAATGTGTTCAAATTTTTCGAATAAGTACTTCAATGTAGGCAATGACATAATCTGATTTAGTAATATAATCTGATAATTCGATGTACTACTATGCAAATAGAGGAGATTTATTATTTGCATCAGAGATCATTTTTTGTTTTTGCGAAAGACGGTCCCCATTTCATGTCATCCACATTTTTTATATTTTTTATCATTAATTCTATCACGACGAAGACTTGAAGACTCGAAGACTTGAAATACTTGACATTGGCAGAAATAGCTGATCTGGCTGATTGCCATATCATCAAAAGAAGAAGAATTATTTGTATCATAGCAACGAGAAAAACGTAGACTGATGCTGTGGATTAAGAACATGTAATTTGTGTCGATTTTTTCCAAGGCCCATAAAATTCCTTTCATTATAAACGTAATTACGGAACTGAGATTGGTTTAATTAAAATAGTGTTTAACTGGTATACTTGGCAATTGAATCTTTAGATCGATTCGTATCAGTTTTAAGATCGAAGAGGTTTTTGTAAAAAAGTAATTTTTAGTTGTGTTTACAATGAGTCTGTTATCTTCTATAAAACTCATTGTTTTATTAAGTGTTACATGTAGTTATTACTCTAACGCCCACAAACTCGAAGGTTTGAATCTTTGGTGTCGATTTTGTAGCGCTGTTGTTGGAGACACATCGCAAATTTTTAATATGGTTAGTCCGGGAGCGATGAAAGTCGAAAATAGGTATATGTTCGGAAAAAACGTTACCGTTCAAACTTTAATGAATCCGTTACTTTGTGTATTTGATGCGGTAACAATTAAAAATGGAAATTGTGCCGATGTCGGTGATAGAATTGGGGGACGAACTTGGTTTCCTGGATATGCCTGGCGTATATGTACTTGTCCACAATGCTCTGCGTATCTTGGCTGGACGTTCGAAAGAGAACAGAAAGCAGGTCACATCAACAGTAAGGAAACGTTTCATGTGCTAATGCTAAAACATTTACTCGGATTAACAGAAGATGATGATCCGGGAGTAGGAATGTTGAGTTTCCTGAAGTATTCTAAGCCGTGAGTTATTATTTTGACAGCTTATTCTGGTAGTATTACAGTAGCGATGGGGTCAGACAAATAGTCCACGTAGATGAGTGGTAAATATTTGATTACGCCAATAGACTTAAGTAGTCAAACTTAATTAATTTATGATAGTTAAAGAGTTTCAATAGTTATAATATTAGTTACAGAGGTATTCACTAACTATTTTATCTTAGAATCGTGGAATTCATTTTACTATTACAGTGTGCAGGTGTAAGTCAAAGGCCTTACTTTTATCGAATTTCATAGTTTTAGAACAAAAGTACTATCAGTTATTACTACTTTGATTAATGATAAACCAACTCTCAACATATATAATGTATTTATATAAATTTCATTCTGCTTTGTTTGTTATATTGGTATTATGAGACACTTCAATTATTTACATTTTTAACATCTTCAAGGGTTAAATACAAAGAGCGACACGGCAGACAGTAGCCATACGCAGGCGTTCTCTCTGTCAAAGTTTAAGCCCAAATGAATTTTAGGCATTTCACAGTTATGATGCAGAATGCGTTTATATGTGTGTTAATATTGTGAATGTTTTATTTTACTTGTTATGTGCGAGTTTGTAGTGACAGGAGATTGTATTTCTATGTGAATATGGAATGTGTATATAGTAATTTATCCCCGTAAATATGACAGACTATTTTGTATCGGGATCCGATCCATTTGTACGTCCACTCTATCTTGGAATTAATGGTTTATTATTTTTTGTACTTTTAATTAGAGTCCGAACAAGTGACTGTAAGTATATTTTATCTTCTTTATTGGCACTTGCGTTGATCGTATAAAGTGATTGTATATGTACAGTTAAAGTTTTAATTTAAGTTTTATGTCATTTAAGTTTTTCAACTCAGTTGAAATTGATACATGTGACTATTCACAGGTTCAAGACTTCAACATTACCATCGCTTGTTCCGAGGGCAAGTGATGACACAGAGTCTAAGCAAGATAAAATGCCAGCAATAACAGCAGTAGTTGAACAGAATAACACTACCACGGAAAATAAAACAGTAACAGAAAGTAAGAACGACACCGACAAGTGTAGTACAACTGTACTCACGACAAAAATACAAAATATAAGTGAAACTGAAATACATACTGGTAATAATACAATTGTTACTAAAAGCATGTAGTAAAAAGAATAGTGACTGTAGCAAAATTAGCTGTAGATCAATAATATCAACATTGATCTACAACTAATCTTGCTTTAAACTAAAAGAAAATTATGTTAACTAAAAGTAATTTTATTTATAAAAACCTGGAATTTGTATTTTCTACAAGCAAAGCGTATATCTGTTTAGTTTATAAAGATGACAGGCCTTTTTTGTTGTTATAAAAAAATTGCTTTCAGAAAGCATACAAAGTTTGCCAGGTAAGAAATTAATGTAGCTATATGAGAATTTATAATTACATTATTGCAGGTTTTTTTGCGGTTTTTTTATTTTTAACATATATTGTAATGGTGTTAAAATGTAGGTTAAAGTAAACTGTTATTTTTTTATAAAAGTGAAACTTACAATTTATTTCCACTTACGCTGAAGGGGGCTAGTCTCTACCCGTGTTGTACCGGAATTGAATGTAGGAATGGTTATATGAATATATAGGTGATAAAAAGAAATAGCTCGTGCAGGTCAGTTTTCCTTTAACTCAAATTAGCTATTGCTGAATAGTCCGAGGCCATTGACCGATTTAGTTTTTCAATTGAAGACTTTGAGTCCCTCTCCATACCCCTGACAATTATGATTGTAGAATAGAACGATCATGAATAAATTAGTAAGTACTACTACTACAACTAAACTACTAGTTTAAGATTGAAGACGTTTGTTCAATTTGCATTTATGACTTTAGTTGGCATTAGGATTTACCATTATTGCAAATACTTAAAGTGTCCTATGATAAAGTGGTTAATCCTTGGTACTCTGAATCGACTCACAATTTTTATTTCATTTTTATACTAGTTCTAAAAACGAGAAAATGATTTGAATAACGATGAATCGCAATAATATTTTTCTACTGATTGTGAACAGACTATCTGAAATTGAAGACTCTGAAGTTCTCGACTTTTTCTTATTAACTTTATGGGTTTATGTATTCGTAGTATGTAATTTAGGATATTTTTTGGGATTCCAATCGAATATTGGCGTAGTCAAGCTTCGAAACTTAATAAAACATTCAAGGATGAAATCAAGTACCTTTTATATATCGTTGTGAAAGATTTATATATCATCTAAAAATAACTACTGACAAAATGTTTAGCAAGGTCACAGTATACAGTATGCGGTACAAGTTTTAATTAATTAAGCATGTATTTATATTAAGCTCTATGCCAGTGCACGTAGCTTAAAGCATTTTTTTACATTTTATAAGGCTAGATATAATCTGTAGCGACTTCCATATACTAAATATACAGCGCAACAGGAAAAACACACTACAGCGCGATCTACCGAAGATACGTTGAACCAATCCTGAATCGCGCGATAGAAGTTCTCGCACCAATTGTATTATATAAAACATCCCAACATCAACCGCGGGATAGTGGCCTGCCAGGCGTGATAACTTCGCCTGATCGGAGGATTCTCTCTTTGTGTTGGAGGGACATGTGTTCCTCTACAAATCCTACATCTCTTTTATATAAAATCTACATATTACGTATTTTTCGCAACAGATAAGTTAATGGAGTGTTGACTGCAACAGAAGCTTTTTAGTTTTTTGTATAAAAGCCAATGAATGTATGTAAGCCACGCTGATGGTGCAAGTTAAGTTGACTCTGATGGTGATATTTTTTTGCATTTAGTTACTTATATAATATCATAATTTAGAAAGTAACTGTCTGTCTGTTACGCTTTCAAGGTTAAACTTTGCACTGATTTCAATTAAATTTGTTATGGAGATAATTTGATTCTCATTGGCTTCTCTTTGCTGCAATATTCAACATTCACGTGGAAGGGGCCGCGGGTAAAGCTTATCTATATATATATATATATAAATGAATGTTTGTATGTCCTTTATAGAATCGTAAACTATGCATTAAATCACTTCATGATCTTCAACAAAGTGTTGTGCACGAGCGCACAAAGGTTTCTGGTACGACCAGCTTTGCTCCGTGGCGTCGCCTGCGGTTGTTGCTGTACCGCGAGTAACACCGCACGGCTCACCTTGTATTAAATTTATTTTCCAACCAACCAAGAAATAAAAAAGGATACAAATAAATACCTCTGTGAATCAAAACGAATTTAATAATAATAAACGAGTACTTTAAATATCGTAAGCCTACTAGACTAACGGATAAATATTGTGTATATTCTTCAAACCTTTAGTCAACGTAAATTTTTGTTGTCTCTTTGACCGCAAATCACTTCTAAATGGGCATAAATTTTACTTTACCGTCTTTAATTAAACCTTCTTGTATCTCAGTCGGCCTAAGAATCGTATAATTTTAGACGGGTAATCTACCGTCGACATTATTTTTCATGTTAATCAGGATTTAAGGATAAGGAAGTCAGCAATTTTCGGAAAGTGAAGGGCTTGTCAAGTTAAAAGGGTTAGAGATTTCTGCGGCTGTGTTTAATTTGTGCTGTCTCATATGTAACATTTAGCAAGGTTATTAAATATAGCCGCTACTATATTATGTTGATAGATATATAAGGTAAGAAACGTCATATCTAAAGATACATTGTCATCAGCAGACACAGAAAGAAAAGGAAAGGTCAAACTACAAATCCTTCTGTCAGGTGCAGATTTGGATGCTGTGTCGTTTTATTCGGTTTTACCACAAACTATTGGAGTGACGCCCGGTAGGAATTTCCACACGTCAAAAAGGTTAAAATACAAAAATAAATCTCGGTACATTATTGAACTTCAGTACTCTAGTGCAATAAATAAATCAAGAAATTTTAGTTACAGGTCTTGTAACTAGTACTCAATTATAAAAGGGAAGAATGATATAAAAGTTTAGAAAAGCTTAGAAAGAAAATTACTTCTGTATACAGGTTAACTCTATTTAATTCTGTAATGTTTTAAAAACCGGCGATACTCTCAAACGTCAGCTGCCTATGGATAGGTAGTAAAGCGACCCATTTGGCTCGGCTGACACAGTTTTTATAAAAACAACGCTCGCAACGGCTACTTTGTACACTCTCATTTCCGTAGAAAAACCTCAATTCACTGCTACACATACTAATTGTTACGGCGTAGACGATCTGGACGAAATAATTTGAAAAATTTATATATTTTAAAAGGGAAAGTTTTGAACTAAATACTAATTAGATTATAATTTGAAATGCATGTTGTTTATGTTATTGGAATAGGTGAAATTCATAATCATCATTAACTTGTTTTTCGTCCAGCTCGTATTTGATTGGCTACGTTTTATGATAAAAATTAATCTGTAAAAAAAACTGATTTGCAAGAAATTAGGGACTCAATTCTGATATAAGTTAGGATTAACTGATATTTGATAACTGATTTTTTGATATTTTTTCTTTGAACTTTAAATACTTACATAAAATATAATAATAAACGTGCCTTATCCACTGAGTTTGCTTGCTGTAAACGTAAACAAAAGCCATAATTATGGAACGCTAATTCGCTTAGCCGTGAAGTGGAATCACATTAAACCGCAGTGAACACCAAAGAGAATAGTAATTCTTTTACATTCTCATTAGTGTTCATGTTAATTTACTTAAGTAATTAGCACTAATTCTCATAAAAGAGTGTCTTTTTATTTTTGTAACAATGTAGTTGGCCCGGAACAGACTGTACTAATAAATTATTACTTATCAGATTTTTTAAAGAACAAAATATCTTAGCAAAATTACATTTGCTATTTCAGGTGACCTTAGTTTTTTAAATTTAATGTGGATTAGTTACTTGAAGACTTTGTTCTAGAGCCTCGTCAAAGGTAAGAGAAGGCACGCCTCAGCACCAGAGGTGTCTTTTGGTGGTGGGCGCATTGAGGTGCTGGGCTTACGGGTAGCACTGGTTAAAACGGAAACCCTTCTGTTCCATGGGCCCCGTCATGGTCCGCCCCTCGGCGTCTCTATCGTGGTCAACTTAGTCCTTGTACCGGTTCGGGCCCAGATGCAGTATCTGAGCCAGATCCTTGACGGCAGGCTGCTATTCGATTAGCACTTGCGACAGCTTCCTTCTAAGCTGGTAGCAGCTGCCTCTGCCTTTGGCCGACTCATGCTGAATTTGGATGGAGTGTCTACCCTGACTACAGTTATCGGAGGAGGTCTCTCGCTACCGGTCGTTATATGCTCTTTGACAGCTGTTACCGCTGTCGCAAAGACGTCATCTCACAGAAAGTTGGTCGGGACGCTTTTTCCTTCCTTCATCCGCCAGCCGCGAGAGCCGACGTTTCGCGTGTGTCGTACTTCACCTAAATACAGTGTTTCCCAGCAGAAGGTGCCCGCTTCAGTGCGGGCAGGTACTATGAGGAGGTCCGGATGTGTTAATAATAACAGTTCTCCGATTACTTCTCTGGCACAGAGTGGCACACCGTGAGATTGGAGTCTATCCAATTCCGACACACCACCCTGCCGCAAACCCCGGCGGGGTGACGGCCCGTGGGTACCACAGGTAAAAAAAGGGCCTCGCCGCAGATGCCGAGAGCAGTGATCAAGAAATATTACTTTATCCATACTAAATCGTCAAAATAGAGCTTTTTTCATGTACATCTAAGGTGACAAACAGTATACTCCCAAAAGATTAACAGTGGTTGTTGTAGCCGTAAGGACACTGATAGCACCAGTAATGATATGCTAACCCTCGACTGCCTCTGAGCACGCTACTGGGTCCCCAAAAATCCTTAAAATAATTAATGTTTAAATGGGTAGAAATGTGTAATAAACTTTGTCACTAATTAAAATGAACTCATCTATATGACACAGAATTAAAAGTTAAATGAATATTTTCATGAAAATTATTTCCAGCTCGGAAGAAAAATCCTTTTACGCAGATTTCTGGTGTTATTTTTTTGTAATAAGCCTCATAATTTTCATCTAAAATTTTGACTATTATTCCTTAAAACCTATATATGGAGAGGCCTACGTTCACCAGTGGAATAAAGGAGTCTGTTGTTGTTGTTAATGATGATGATGATGATGATGATTATTTCTATTGAAAATTCAGTATGTTGGCAAATAGGTATGTTGGTATGGTTAATACTTAGTTTTTTTTTGATATTATAATAGACTAGTGGTTTCTATGACCGAGTCAGCAACGTAGCTAAACGAATTCATTTCCAATTAGTATTCCGTCAGTGCTTCGGAAATGTCAGAGAATACTGGAAAGTATTGTTAATTAACTTATTAGTTTAAATTGAGACTGTTAACTTTGTGGAAATGTAGACTAATTTAATGGAAGTTAGTTAGCAACTAATTTCCATTTAATTAGTCTACATTTTTTACTTTACTGCAATAATTTAGTTTTTGTGTTGAATATTTTGTTTTGAGATGATGTTTTTAATAATTATTTTACACTGACTTAGGCTCCAGCCATCTTGCTATACGACCTTAATTTTGATACCGGTTTCGATTAGTTATTAGCCGCGTCGATATACTTATCTATATTGATTTACCTATTCCTGTACAGGATATCTGACTGTGGAATGCTCTACCGATGGTTATACGGCGTGCGAAATCTTTGCCAGTATTTAAGAAAATGCTCAAAGATCATTGAGCATTCATCACTTGTCATCAGTTTCTTATGTGCCTAAACGTATTTTGCTTGTTATATTGTTTATTTATTTTTAATTTTTTTTTCAATGAAAATGTGGATATTTCATTTGTGTATATGTCGTTATTTTATTTATTTTTAATAGTATGTATTTTTATATTTTATGTATAGTGATGTTTGCCAAGGTTGCCTGTAAGAAATCGCTTTTTAGCAATAAGGCCGCCATTTGTACACGGAAATTCAATTGATGTTTTATTTTTATGTAAACTATTATAGCTGGTGTACAATAACGTTAGTTTTTTCTATTCTAATAGATATAAGTATGCAAGCCTACTTAGGCATATTCTTAACATAGAAAATTAACATTTTAGATTAAATTTAAATGGTTATCAATAAAGGGGATATGTATCCCCTTCACTATGGATATGACCATGTGGTCATGCCCGTTTTGCGATACGTAAACCATCATAAATGTGTCATAGGCATGGTTATCAGATGGGTAAAAATCGATCGTCACCGGCCCTTGTACTACTAGTAATTTTCTTGAGTAACAATCTTTGATCTCCAAACAAAATACCGCAGCCTTGTTGAGACAAGTTCCTTGTCCTTACTGAAATGGGACACATTTATTTTCTTGCTACGAAATCAAAGCTGCATCTATGTTACAATAAATGTTTTCTTTTCTCAAAAGATTGATCGCACAATTTTTTTATAACGCTAATGTGAATAGCAGAAGTCCATCTTTTGATAATCCTACGGCTTCTTATTTGTTATAGGATCTAGTGCATCTGTTATTGACTATTTAATTCGAGTTATTATTTTTTGTAGTAAAAGTGAAACAATTGAAAGTTGAAAGTCTTCGATCGGGGTCTTCAATACTCTTCAGTTTGAAGATATCCCTGTCTGGTCGTGAACCTTTTATATTATCAAAAATGAAAAAAGATTTCAAGGTCTATGTACTGAACTATTACTAGGTTTTTCTTTTTCTTAGAAAAATATTGTGTATATTTTTATTACCTTTAAACTAATGTTAACTTTATACATTGAGTTTCAAAGTGTGAGCGTACAGCCACAGACGTCTCTTTACATGTGATGTTAAAAAGTGCTTACTCGTATGCCGAGGAAACATCAAGCCCGTCAACATCCATCAATTACCACCCAGGTCGCAAAAAGCTTTTAAATGTTTCACATTTTTATTAGCAACGTAATATTTAACGAAGGTTCCATAAATATCTGCAGTACAGTGATCTTAAAAATGCTTTTTTGTTGCTGCGCGTGTGTATGTACTTATTAATCTTGATTTATGTAGTCGATTATTATCTAACCATATAAGTCAAAATAGATTAGGTAATTATGATACGAGATGGACGGTACAAACTTAAAATGTATCAAACACGGAAACGCCTAAATTATCACAGAGGAGTAGATGATCTAACAACGGCTAAAGAAATGAAATACTCTGGGTCAAGCCAATAATCACCAAAAGCCTTTGAAATTTCACTGTTGAACAAAAGTTTCTCCATAAAAAGGTATAGTTAATTTAATAAAAAATAAGCATTCTTTATCATGTCCACCTAGAAACTATGAGGTACAAGAAAGGCATACAGATACACACATTAAACTTATAATACTTCTCCTTGTCCTTTCGCATCTGTATATATACTACAAAGTACGTTGGGACTAAGACGAAGATTTATGAATAAGAAAATATGCTAGACCCACATTTAAGTGGGAACCGAGGTACCCGATCCTTTGGGACACTTTCCAACATGCTACATTGTCTTCGCTCTATACTTACACTAGATATTTTATCGAGTTTGCCAGGTTGTTTGGTTCATGTATATTTGATTGTTTTTTTTTTCAGATATTTGTGTAATTTTAGGTACACTAAATCAAATTGAAGTTGGTTTTAGTGACGATATATTCTAATTAAAGAATTAATTATTAATTTTTGTTCATTCGCCTTTCAAGGTTGAATGAACAAAAATTAAATATGTTTGTACCTATGTAATCCTGAACAAATTATTCTCATGAGAGCTTTCTGTTAAAGGATGAGTCTTCGTTCCAGTTTTAATCATATCTTACCTAATTGCTTTTTTAACATAATATTTTTTTTTCCTTTCAATTTTCTCTGTCTTAAGGTGGGTTATTGTTTTTATTAAGGCTTTGTTCCTTTTCTAGCTACTCCTGATATACGTTTATATTGGATGCGAGGATACTGGTACCCTAAACACATGTTAAATCTTATTTTAGGTACCAGAGTTCATCGTTCTTTGTTTGTGTATTTTTTTCTATATATTGAAATTCAATAAAAAAGAATTGAACATTTTTTTTAATAGTTGATAGCAAAATAAGTTGACGATTTCAGGAAGACAACACGCGTTAGTCCAGCTTACTTTATATCATTAAAAAACTCGATTTTAATTTTGACACAAACCTGGAAGCTTTTATTACGTCATGACTTCGGTTATCTAATTTATATATACGAATTCATATCTACTACTCCCACGTACAGTCTTCTACAAGCATGTGTAAATTTGCTAGTTAATACTTAACGACATAATCTGACATCGCACTGTTATCCAAACTTGCCTAATGAAGTTTAGTTAGGCTGGCTCGTACGATCCAATCTCCCACCGGGCCTAGCGTTATCGATATAAGAGAATTTACTGGAAGCGATAGCAAGCGTTAGAAAGGCTTGGACTACCTTGTTGTTCTACTGGTTAATGTAAGCGACTGCATATCAAGAGGTTTCGGTTTCAATTTTCGAGTCAGACTGCTGCTGCGTTATACTTACAAGAAATTTTTAATAGCAGTCCTGAGTATCGATCCCGGTTATCATGAACATCTAGTGCAATCGTTATTCGAAAGTCAGTGGCCTCAAATATATTGACAACTGGTTCAATCTTCTAATTTACGTTCACCCTCAGGGTTGCGGAGGCCCGATGCCAGTCACTCTGTGGAAACACTGACATTCAGGTAAAAACCGGTTGAACTAGTAGCCGACCCCAAATAATCTCGGGAATAATAAAGGCTAGGAAAAAGAATATAGCAAGCCTTAGAAAGACGTTGATAACCATTTTACCAATTTTCTATCTTGTAACGTTTCGAGTTGTTACTTTTAACAAAAACCCGCTTTAGATATGTAAAACAGTATATTTATTGGTTTTCCTAACACACACAATTAGCTTTGAACATTTTGCCGCACCAAGCTGGCATTCTACAAATTTTAACATTATTAGAAAACTAACAAATGTACGAGAATAACGTTATTTCAACATTAAATCACAATAAAAAAAATATGGGCGTTAGCGATTTCAGAAAAGGAATCGACGCAAAACACTTGCATCTTGACTAAGGGTGCAGTTCCATCTATGTACACTTGCAATTTAAGAAATTCAGGTGCCTTATTTATGTTTTCCTTTGTGCTCACAAAGTATGTATCAAAGGAGAGTTTGGCCCTGCGGTCCCGCACTTACTTGGTAAAAATAAAAATGCTTGCTTAGCACCGGTTGTCTGTGAGTTTTTGGAAACATTTTAATCGAGCAAGCCCAAATATACTGCTGTTGTAGGTATTTATAAATTATTAAAAAGTGTTATTATAAAATTTGAGCCCAGAGAGAGCTGAGGTCAAACCTATGAATTTTACATTAACTCATGATTACTAAAGTTTGTGTAGATTGCTGCTGAACCTAAAACTATTCGAGATATGGCTCGACTACATAGACGTATATTTCATAATTTCAGTATTGAAGTAATTATTTAAAGTGTAATGGTATTTATGTACACAAATATAGATTTATCTTAGAAACGTAAAAATAAATATTTAGTATCAGTGACTGACGTGCGACTTTGAAGAATTTATCGTAAAACACTGTAAAGTGTTTTAAGATTGCCTATATCAAACTTTCCGATGAACTCGAGCATCTCAAATGTTTGAACATGAAATGTTTTTAAGAGCAAGTGTTATATAAAAGATAAAATATACCAGAGTTCCAGGAAAACAATAAGAAGCGATAGCGATTAACTTTGATACAGAATTGAGAGACGTGATTATGTTTGTACAAGGCAAAAATGAATCTTGTTCATTTATTCAAAAAAGCCTAAGGTTTACGAAGTTGGGTCTCACTAATATAACAATACACGAGTCATGATTATAAAGAAAAATCGATTTTGCCTGTTCCATTTTAATAGAAAATTATTTAGAAGTTAGCTGGAAATGAGAACATTTTCTGTCTAATAGCTATTACTTGATAAGGATGCCCCAAATTTCTTAGTACCTACGGTCTTAATGGGATTATTAAGCCTCAAATTAATCGAGACATAATTCTAGAACTAGGTCAATTGTGAAGTTTTGCTACTTAGATTTGGTATATTTTCTCCATGGCATATGAAGCAAGCAGGACGTTTATATTAGGTAAACCTACATTTTCTGATANTAGGTAGTTAAAAATTAGGATATATCTACATATGTATATGAAGTACCTACATAGGAAATTGTGACAAAGCATCCGCAAAAACTGATTTCCATTCTTTCATTGTTACCCGATAAACTAAATGCTACGATTTAAGAAGTAGAAACAATATAGTTTTGATAACTAGTGATAGTTTAATAATAATTTATTTGTAAACAAAGAACTTACTATATTACAAAAAATATTGTCAATATTTTACAGATCAATTGATTTATCATCTGCAATTAAACTAGGCAAAGCCTGTATTTCGATTGTCAGCACCAATCGCTCCAATTATTTTATTGTAATAATTGCTTACATTTTACATTTGTTGGTTGTACTTTATAAAAAGCTTACAAACCAATACCTACCTAGCATTAAATTATTTTTAAATTATATTATAGTTTCCATCTAAATGATAGTTTCCGTGTCGTTTCTAGCATCAAAGAATGTCTAATTCAGCTGGGTCGGATATTGCAATTTCCATCCAGCTCGCGCCCACAGCGTCTCGCTTCCATTTCGTTTCATATTGCGCTGCATTAACAACGCTTGACATTTATCAATCAAATTTCGCAGGTAATACCGCAATGAGATTATGAGCTTGCATTGTAGTAACTATCTTACATATCCTATTAGTGAAATATTCAGTAAATATTTGAGTGAGGATGCATTCATTCAAATTTTATTTTTTTGGCCTCATTAAACTACTGTTTGTTTTATATGAAGTTACTCGTATAACCGTTATTAGTTAATATTTTCAACTAGATGTAAGATTTTAATACCAAATTTGTAAACGGGATCGATACTTATCTAGGGTATAGGGTTTATTTATTTATTAACGATTGTTGTGTGTTGGAGATGTTTTGAGTCTGGATATTGTTTGTCCGTTTCATGTATGTTTGTAAAGTCCCCCGCGATACAGGATGTATATTTTTAATGCGGAACTTATCCTTAAAATATCTCTAGTCTAATCATCATGCAATATATTTCCCACTTTAGAAATATGAAAAAGTATATTCAAATGTTCATTTTGCGGTAATAATTGTTTTATTTAGTATCAAATATAGTAGTGAGCCTTAAAATAGAACCTATTTGCTCTGTAAGTAGTTTAAATATTGTCAGTATTTAGTTAGGTTTCATATAACACAAGGGTTCATAAAACACGTGTTCGTACTTTCATTGTTTCACATAATATTTTCCTCAAAAGCAGACCACCACTGACCCTTTTAATAAAAAAAAATAAATGCTCAGTAATATTTTTAATTTTATTCAGAATCTGTGTATTGTTCTGCTCGGTGAGCGGCTGAGGGTCGTTCGGCCGTAGGGCTCGCCGCTATTATAATATTCAACCTCCATACCACACTGTTTTATTTAGCCATCTCGGTGGTTTCAATATTCATCACTGTGCTTGCCTCCCCTAGCTCCTGAATAAAATACACTAGGCATCTCCACTTTTACATTCAGGCCTTTAGACGCTTTTTAAAATAATTCGACATGGGTTTGCATACAAATGTGGTTAGTCCGTTTTATTTTGTTGGTGTTTACTAAACGAATATTAAAAGACATTTAGCTATTTATTTATTTATTTATTTAACTTAATTGTACACAATTAACAGATAGAAAAAAAAGAATTACAACATACAAATGTGACAATTGGCGGTCTTATCGCTCATGGCGATATATTTAATATATTTATTTATATTTTATGAAATTTAGTTTGAAAATTCTTTAAATCTTAAGGAAGGGCATAGGTTAATCTCTACCGCGATAACCGATATACACGGGGGCTGAGCCGTAGGCAAAAAGTAGTAAAAAAATAAACGAGTCTAGTTTTTGCTCGCTATCGCTCACGATATTTTTTATTCTCCATGGGAACAGAAATTTAGTAGATTAAGAGTAAGTTTTATACATCTGTGTCATAGCCTCTTCAGTATATATAAATATTGCTAAAGAACTGCACATTCGGGCACTACTTCTAATGAAAAATAAAAGCAA